>JAVYIG010017115.1:0-27779 GCA_035222895.1 Strongylocentrotus droebachiensis
AGTTTAGGTAGGAAAATATGTGTGTGTATATATATATATATAGAGAGAGAGAGAGATATATATATATATATATATATAGAGAGAGAGAGAGAGAGAGAGAGAGCGAGAGAGAAATGTGTGTAAGGGGGGGGGGCACGAGAAATCATATACAAATATCTTTAGAAAGCGCTGCTTATGGTTCTGACAGGAAATATTGAGTACTTGTTAGCTCTCTCATTATTGTTTTCTCGTAAAACTTCAGCATGTTCTTGAAATAAATTTGTAAATGCAAATGTTTCTTTACTCATCAACTTTTTTCCTTTTAAACCGCTTAGAAGCATTATGCAAATTGCGGTATAGAAATATCTTCTTCTTATTATTATCAAACACTCTCCTACTGCAAATAATGTATATAAAAACTTATTCCTTGGACCCAAGGGTGTCGCATATGTTTGCCTAGTCCCATTGCTACTGTTGTGTAGTGCTCATCAATATTTTTTGATATTCAGTAATACTGATCAACTTTGTTTAATTTAGATGCGGCTCCTACTAAGAGCGCAGATAAATGATGAAAACGAAGTGGTACCAAAGCAATATCTAGTTATGCGATGGTTGTAAACGACTTTCTGCAAGATTTTGTTTGAACACATTGCTGGTCTCAACAACTGATCTTCGCCATAAGCAATCCATTTACATTTACCAAAAAGTGAGTAGATGTAAGTGGTGAAGCTATTTGTTTTGG
This sequence comes from Strongylocentrotus droebachiensis, assembly GCA_035222895.1. NCBI lineage: Eukaryota > Metazoa > Echinodermata > Echinoidea > Camarodonta > Strongylocentrotidae > Strongylocentrotus > Strongylocentrotus droebachiensis. The sequence goes on from JAVYIG010017115.1 coordinate 722, forward strand.
CCATTCGATATAGGGGGCCTGGTCAACCCTAGTCCAGGGTCTGGGCGATTTAATTTTGATCTCCACCACACCAACGCAATGCGACCTCCCCTTACTTACTTGTTGTCAGATGGCAAGATCCTTAAATTAGGACGCCCGGCGAAAAAAAATTGGGGGTGGGGTCCATAGGGCTGGTGAGCATATAAGTTCGTTTCTAACACCATCTTCAGCGGCTTGAATCAAGTGTAGGGAATAGAAAGAACCGGCCAGGTTCTGGACTAGGTCAACCCTCGCTTCAATCTCCCCTCTTATAAATGACAAAAACACCCCCCCCCCCCCAAAAAAAAAAAAAAAAAAAAAAAAAAACCTAGAAAGAGAAAAAGAGAAGGAAAAAGGTGATGTGATCCCCTTCCTCATCCTTCCCTCACTTGTAGGCTTTCATCTCGTACATTTCATCCACATGTTTCCATTCATAAGAAAAGTGCCTACCCCTGCTCAATGACATTATTACCCCAACTATGGCTGCCCCTCATGCCATGCAACAGATGATTGTGCATATCAACAACAAAATATTTAAAATTTCAAATGCGAGTTTGATTCATGAGTTAAATGGTCTCACATCGCACATGCAGGGGGAATACCCCACCCCCCTCCCCATAACTCCCATTTCACCTTACGATACGAGAAACAATCACATATGGGTCCTTTCTGTGTTTTTTTTTTCCAATCTGATAATGTAATATTTATTCCATTATAAAATTACATATATTCATTCTCTTACTCATTGCATGAATCATAAAAAAAGATAGTACATTTGGATTGTTACGAGTCATTGTCTTAATAATGTAATACTTATTCCAACAAAATATGATTTTCATTTCATACGTGTGAAGTTTTTGATGAACATTAAATTTGAATTTGCTCTTGTTCAATGCAATATTTCATTCTATTCTTGATCATTTCTTTATTTTACAAGTTGCACAAATTTAGCAACAAATATGGCAATAATTCTACCAATCGTAATTTTTTGGCACATGTGGCTCGGGACACTAAATACCCTTGGGTGTTTGTCTTTATTGGTTCTTTAACTGTCAATATAACTCTAGATAGATTTTGCATTACAACAAAAATGGTGAACATTACCTTTAGAAAAAAAAATCAATTTCATGACAGAAATTCATTAGGATTAATGTCAAATAATATGTAGACATGCAGATGCTGAAAAAGCTACTCTGAGTGCATGTATCTAAAATTTACCATGTACAGCATTTTCCAGTGTCATTAATTCCTAGGAAACTGAAAAACAAAGTTCCCACAAATGATCATCAATTATTTTGATTCTTCCTTTTCTTTTATGGTTCAGCCTAACAATTCTGGGAAATAAGCTCACATGCGTGACCTTAACATGAGTCTATAGGATAAAATATATACTTGTAGATAATCGGTCCATGAAAATACTTACTGTGTACATTTTGACATGCATAAATTCTATTTGATATATGAAATGACTTTATTATAAGCTCATTAAATACAGGAAAATTAATCTTACATTTCTGTACTATTCACAAATAAATAAAGCAATTCCAGGCATCTAGAAATTCATGTTCTAATTAATATGAAACTAATTAAATTACTAGAACGAGCAAATTGAATCAGGAAGAACCATCTTTCAGAAGGGTTTTTCCTTTGATTACAAATTATACAATGACACCATTGACAGTGAGATACCGGTACTGTACATAATGGCAAAAAAACGAATATGTGAATGAATTCAAATAAATTCAATAAATACAGCAAAGTCAAAGATTATTAAAATAGGAAGCTTGTACGATAATTTTAACTACTGCAAGTAATATTTCATCTGTTTGAAGCCAGATGGGTATTAACTCATATAATTTTACAAAGAGTTACACTCTTCTGGCCCCAAACAGATAATTTATTGGTTAATTCAAACATGAATTAAAGATAAACTCCAGTTCTGGTAAAAAAAAAGAAAATTAATTCTCACAGAATCAAACGAAACTTACACTGAATGTTCAAGACTACAAATAAATGACATGTGCCAAACAATTTTGGAAGAAAATGGATACTGGCTGAGTAATGAGCATAGAAAGACAAGGAAATCAAGGTAGTACTAGCCCCGACACCATGTGTGTTGTCCCATATATAGCTTTCTGTGTACAGTGCTTGTTACTTTACCAAGACTCGGCCAAATTTATTATGATTTTGATGACTCCAGAACCTTGCAGTGCACACCAATACTTACATGCTACATGATCAACTGTTTCTGATCCATTCCACACCTTTTCTTTCACAATGCAATCGCATTACCAGAACTGGAGTTTATCTTTAATTGAAATACTAAATTTAAAGCCCCACTGTACTACTTTTATCTACTTGCTCCCTCTATATAGAAAACAATGCCTAATCGGTGATCATTGGTCCCCCATGATCCTCTTTTTCTTATGTTAATTGAGAGCTGAGTTGATGAGATAGCCACCTGTCAGTGACCTCCCTGGGTGGTCTAATCCCTCCTAGCCAAACTAGTACAGACGGCCTTTAAAGTCAGTTGCAAAATAAAACATTAGGAGAGACACATTGACCAGGTTATTAGGTGTGGCTGAAGATGCATATAATTCACAATGGACTGTGTGACTAAAAGATTTTTGTCTGGTAAATAAAAATCTAGGGCAGACTTGAAAAATGCCAAAATAATGCCTTGAATGCCTTAAAACTAAAACAACAACAACAACATGTTGTAAAAAGATCTCTACACAAATTGTTGAGAGAAGACATGGAATTTTATTACGTTTACTGTGGATCAGTATACAACAATTCCAGGCAAAGCACACAATTGTATACATCGTATGCTGTGAGCTAGAAGACATCGAGTTCGAAATTTCCAAAGAGAAAATACCATCAACAGACCATATCTCATAAAGATAAGGTGTGACAATATTCCTTTGCATTATTTATTTCCTTTCTCTCCTTCTACTTTAAACCATGATCCATTTCATCCACACCTCCTTTCATCTCTCTTGATCCTTTTCCATTTTGTTCATACTTTCTCCTTTATCAGCTAGTCTTACAGAATTGTTCATTAGAAACCATATCCATGGCAACCGCATCACCTGTTCATTCATCTGGAGGCTTGAGGAACTTCTTTTTATGTTTCTTCCTTGGAGCATCATTGTCAGTCTGTGAGTGTATCCTCTTCTTGTCAAACTTCTTTCCTATCGTTCCAACTAGAGATGAATACCTGGAGAGGGGAGGAAGGATGGAGAGTCATTCAGACTTACGGAAGTCCCATTCAAACGCAAATTGTATGACTTTATTATATGAATTTCAAGAACTGTCTGGGGGTGTTTCACAAAGATCCTAAGTCTAACTTAACTATAAGTGGGACTTTAACATTATGGAGAGCCATTTGTAGCATTAAACTAAAATATATTCAAAGCAAAAGTTCAAGTATTTTAGACTTTTCATAAATTCCACATCAAGAACATGAAATCCTTTGATAACAGAAAATATGAATGATTTGAATCAAAGTTTCTATGCCTTTTAACATATCTTGTACAAACTATTTTCAAAGATGCTAACAGCTTTCCATAGTTGTAAGTCCAACTAAGAGATAAGTTAAACTTAGGATCTTTGTGAAATACCCTCCTGGTCTGTATTTTACCTCAATTTCAAACCGGCTGCTGAGTTTAAGCTCGGTCTAAGTCAAGTTTTTCAAAGAAAATTAAACAGAGGTCCAAGTTTTCTCTTGTTCGGCATAACTGAGTCCCAGTGTCGGGTTTTCATACACGGTTGAGTGACCGACTGACTTTTTACATTTGTTAGTAACAAATATAAAATTAGCTGAAAAGGGTACATTGTCATTTGTACACATCAATGACTCACTTCTTATAATGACCGAAGTCAAACTTATCCACTTTTTACTCTGCCTACACGTACGACTATGCGGTACGAGGTACTAAAAATCAGACTACCTCCTAATCCTATGTTTTGCAACGCGTTTTGAAATTCCTAACGGTCGATATAATTCCACAGAGCCAATTACCAGTTCTAATCTTTTAAGAGGAGTTTTTAGTTGGTATTATCTCTTGTCTACCATAGGATTTACATAATTTTATATTTTCAGCCTGGCACAGGGACGGACTACCTTTAAGCTAAATTATAGCTTCATTTCCAGATCCACTTTCCCTTTTTCTTCTCATTCCTCTTGTACAGTGAAACCTGAATAAAAGACCACTCAAGGGAGACAAGAAAATGGTCTATATAGGTAAGCGGTCTTTGCGCACAGGTTCCTTTAGTTCATTTTTCTGTGTGAAACGCTTCCAAAAAAAGAAAAAAGATGTGGTCTTTCTATAAAGATGGATGGTAAAGCGGGTTTCACTGTATTTTGGTAGTTTTTGTCTTGAATCAAACTCAAAGAGAAAATGACTCTTGAGAATACGCTATGAATAGGATATCAAGTTTCACTACATTGGAACTGACAACATACATATTGTAGCATTTGCATTTGTAAAATAAAACCAAATCATATGTCAATTAAAATGGAGCCTTATAATAGCCATACGTTACTCTCAGTGGTTTGAAATTGGAAGGGAGACTAGGAATGCATGTTAAAAGGAAGAAATAGTTACCTGTTGGCCATTTCTTCTTCTGTGACTCCTTCAGCCTTCTCTTCTACTTCCTCTTCCTCCTCCTCTTCCTCTCCATTCATTATCCTCATCACTTTCTGAAAACATAAACAGAGGATAACTTACTTTAATTTACATGAAACCTACAAGATATGTCATTCACGGGTCATACCAGGCCAAAATATGGTCTGTACATAACCATCACGACTCCTAGAGGATATAGAGATTCACTAATACAAGGGCAAATAATGATTTCACTCTGAAAACACATTTCATCACAGTTACTGCTTTTGAGAAAGATCACATAATATTAGTTTAACCAAAGGGCCACTCAGTACAAACAGTGTTTTCACTACCAGTAAAAAAAAAGATCTATAAATTAATAAATACATTTCTTTACATGATGCTGAAACAATTACACATGTCCTTTGTATAAATTGACTAGAGCAATGTCTTGTTAACAGAGATGCCAACTTTTGGAAATCAGAAATAGGGAGGATTTTTAATCGACACCAATTAATGTGCGCGTAGCGCACATCTCGAGCGCGTAGCGCCCGACACATGCGGCCGGGGTCCAGGGCCCGCCTTAGGGCCCTGGAAGCTCTGGGGTTCTAGATGCTCTCTGGTGCAATCTGAGCCTTATTTTGGAGCATTTTACATGTGTATTTAGTTAAATAATTCCCCCTTTTTTTTTAAATAACATAAAAATTGTACAAAATGCATGATGAATTACTTTCAGACTTCCGATTACACAGGTACTTGATACTGTATTCGGTCTTATACTTCCGAGACCATTTCCTGGTCTTATTTTGCTGATTTTCCGCCATTTGGATTCTGTGGCAATATCCACGCATTGGTTACGGCGATCCATATGCTGAAACAATCTTTCGCTACTCTTAATTTGTCTTTTAACATAGTGGAATTATTACATGCTTAAGTTAGCAGATGATATTTCTCTTTCAATTCACAGATATATATACTGATAAGCGCCCTCCAAAAAAAATCATAATAAAAAAATAAAAAAATAAAAAAAAAAAAAAAAAAAAAAAAAAAAAATTTTTTTTTTTTTTTTTTTTTTAATAAATCGGGAGGATAAGGATGGTGATCGTAAGGTCGGGAGTTGGGGTGAATTATCGGGAGCCTCCCGATAAAATCGGGAGGGTTGGCATCTCTGTGTTAAAGCTATTATAAATAACAAAATCAACAGAATGTTATTTAACCTTTGGGCCATATTCATAAAAGCATGTTATCTTTGATATTAGGGAAAAAGATGTTTATCGTCATACCAAATTGAATATACTCTTACCGTCTTACCATTGGTGCTTGCGTAGATGTTTCAACTAGGTATACCGTAAATCTCTGTGTATATATATATATTTTGTTTGGTTTTGGTTTTGGTTTTTTACGGACACCAAAGGCAGCGAGCCAGATCAAATCGTGTCTTATTTCAGCGTTCGGTCCCGTTCGGAAACCCAAGCCATGCAGCGAATTGGGAAGGACTTTTATTTATTAAGAGGTGCAGTTGAAGTTGCTTGTGAACATGTCACAAATAATAGTAACAATGTTGTTTTTAAAACTAAAGATGACAGAGAAATTTTCCTTCAAGTTCAAACAGAAATTTGGACAGGCTAGATTTTGAGTGGTGAGTCAATATCGTGTGTGAGTGAGCAGAAGACACGGGAGAGCTTCGGCCAGCAAAGTGCTTTGTGAAGGGGCATAATTTATCGTGACTGAAACAAAAACTTTCTTCCCTTCCAAATAGGAACGTAGTTTAACTTCAAATAGTAGATCCTATTCTTTATTTGCATTATGCAATTCATGTGGAGACATAGAGATTTTTTGAAAACCACTTAAAAGTAGCATTTTGGGAACTCAAAATATCCTGTACCTGTATATAAGACGCACCCCCGACTTTTGAATTTTTCTAGCGGAAAAAAATGCGTGTTATACACAGAGATTTACAGTAGGCCCATGCAGCCAACTTTGTGCAGATATTAACCAATGACTTGTCCTAATTTTGATTTGTTATGATTGGTAACATTTGTTTACGTGGATAAAAGATAACACAGTTTTATGAGTACGTTCCTACATTTTTACCTCTATAACAGGGTTCATGCCTTTGAAGGACATCCTGCCAAACACCAAATCCTCACAGTCAGCCATGCTATCCACCGTCTCATATCGATTCCTACAAAGAGAAGAAAGAAAGTGAAATAAGTATCACATCGTTGGACATATATGGTACATATACATCATACGTATGACAACAAAAGTCTGTGGGAGTCCAGTGTTGTCCGATTACTTGATCCAAGACAGTAAAGATTTACATTAATATTTGTTAATATCAAAATGTAAGTAGCTTAAAGCATAGAAACAATAGAGTGGATTACTTGTCATAAATATAATGAAATTTTGCACCCTAGGGTAAAAAGGTACAGGAACATTAAAGGGATCGTTTAACAATGTTAAATCTGAGACACATGGTCCTACATGTTACCAGTGTCTGTGATGTGGTGTAATATGGAAGCCCGAAAAAAATCACACTTCAAAATGATCAAGAAGTGCCTCAAAAAAGTAAAAATCTTTGAGTGACCGGTTTTACCATACTCGTTTTCCCCAATAGACTGTAGTGTTATGAAAACCGTTCGGTGAACGGTTTTCAAAATTTGTAATTCCAATCATTAATATCTTGATAATCAGACAGGCGATTGGCTTGTAAATTCACGGAGTTCCTGACTGATCTAAAGGTTTATAATTATCATTGCAGCATGAGCTAAATCAAGGATTATTTCTAAAGGATCTAAGACAAAGTTACCGGATCCCTTTAAGACATTGGGGTGTAGGAACCCTACTACACAGCTCCACAGGAACCCTCACGCAGAAAGGTGGGGGCGGGGCCAACCCAGATAACCCTAACATACTGTTGTATGACAGTTTTGTCAAAATACAGTATGATCTACTGCGATCCACTTGCTTGGCTACTTACCCTTTAGAAATTAAGTCTGGCAGATCCAAAACCCAGTGATCATCATCAATCTGCCGCTGCTTTTCTGATTCCAGTTCTTCTTCTGCATCTTTCTTCACTCGACGTTGCATGAACTGTAAAAGGATAGAATAGTATAAAATTTGATGGGACACCCCAATAAATTACTCAATAATAATCTCAATATTTCAAATCGTAGATAGAGTTTAGGAAATTGATGTCTCTACCATCGTCTGTGTTTCCCAAGATTATGTTTTCCTTCTACTAAATTACAAGAAAGAAAATAAGAATCTACTCAGTTATTGACAAATCTTTATTATAATGAATTACAATTACAATTCAACATATTGTCTGTGGTTATGGTACAGAGCTGTCTTAATCAGTAACTATACTTCTTCCTCCTCCTCTTCTTCTTCTTCTTCCTCTTCTTACTGTACTTACTTTACTTTATGTTAACGACTAGATCTAGTCTATAGAGTAAAGGAGCCGGTAATCGGACAGCTCCAGTTTTCGGCCGATTGGTTGGATGCATGGTAAAATCACATTAAAATACATGGCATAATAGCACAACACATATCCCACACATACCTACCATGCCAGTGTCACTGAAGAACCACATTTGCAATGGAAAATATATCCTAAAATATCACATTTTAGCGATGTAATCGGCGGTCCCGCTACCCAAATCTGAAAAATGGAGTTTCTTACGCGTGTATGTAAGAAATATGGGTACCACAAAATGAGCTTTATTTCAAGTATTTTTCAGATTTAGAGCCCGATTTTGTGTTGGTCGCAAGCTCAAAAGTATCTCATCGCATGTATTAAATCAATGCAGCCGCACACCGCGACGCACACACGATATGTTCGTCTAATTCAGATTCCAATTGCCGATCACGGCAGTACTAGTTTTCGGCCAGGCGAGCACCCGGGAGCTCCGGCGTGGGATACTTGCTCCGCCCGCTTGAGCTATACATCAGCGCGGAAACGCACGGCGCGCGCGAGCGCTTCCTATTGACTTTGTACATGCGTCCGAAAACTGGTTCGCTATGCCGATAACCGGCTCCAAAACAGTGAAAATTTAAATGAATATTGTCATGGCAATTCGTGATTTTTTTCTGGGATTCTTTTTTTGTTTAAATAATAATAATATTTACTTCATGATTTGAACAAGAAATGATAATAAATAGGAAGTAAAGAGTCCAAAAAATAGGATTTAGTCTTAAGTGGCCGAAAACCGGGTCCTTTACTCTAGATGTAACTCTGAGTTTCAGCTCTGCCACTATACTTTCTCTTCATCTACTCTTCGTCTTCTTTTTTTCCTTTTTCTTCCATCATTTTATTTAAATGAATAAACCTGCCATTACTAAACTCTGCCTCAGCTCCCCAAAGTTTAAGGCTTTATATCTGAAAATTCTTGCAAATGAATGAGGTGGACATGTATGATGTATCATTCACAGAAGACATGATGAAGTGCCGACCATGCATTGAAGTGTCTGCAAGGCAGTACACCTACTACTAGATCTACTACTACTATTCAATGTACATAACATTCAAATATTACATCATTAATCTGGAGTAGACGACGCTACAATTGTCATTACCACTCCAGCAAAGCATAGAGAGTCATAGACCGAAAACTTCAGTCTCTCTAATCGTCGGTTGTTCCACTGAGACTACGTCTGGCTCCACTAGACCTCCGATTATAGAGACTGAAGATTGTCCTATCGGGACTGTACGGAACCAATGGTTCGGTTCGGCAGGACCGCGATGAATGAGATATGCTACGAGATTTTCACTCTTTACATCCTCACACATGCTGCAATATGACAATAATTAGAGTCTAATTAAAAAAAACATATATATAGCTTATTTGACTTACGATAGCTTGCTCATTTAGATCCTAAATTAATGATTAATCTGAGAAAGTCTCGTCGTCAACATTATCCGTCTTGGTTTTAGTTGATGAATATTAATTTTTTCTTTTCGAACGTCCAATAGCTACCGTAGCTACATACGAGTCGGCCCGGCTTGACCAACGAACTCCCACGAAACGAGTGCTCTGATTGGCCATTGGCTATGTTTTGGTAGGTGGACCCGGAAATATATCGGCCGCCGGGTAATATTTCGAATGCATGAACGCAAGTGCTTCGCGGTTCTGAGGAACAAATTGGATAATTCATATAAGTAAGTCCGAAAATTTCACATTCTATAATAGGTTAGCAAATTTTGAAAACTGTAATTAGGAGATATATAGACCGACCTAATTTACATCTGATTTAGAAATCAGGAAATTAGATCTAAATAAAGAAAATCGGGGGAGAAATGTCGGTAACGAAAAGCTGTTACGCTGTGGCTCTAATTTACCCCCACGGTACGAGATCTCTGGGTTGCCATCTGTATTGGGGAATGACAACAAATGTCAGTTTTATTAAAGAAATGACTCAAATCAGATGGTTATTGCTGTCTAAGAGAGTCAATGCCAATGGTCATTACCTACTTTTTTTAATGCGACTCCACACAAAACTGAAGGTATGGGACTGAACTTAAAATTGGTGCCTTTACTGATCGCAGTAATACTAGATCTATGTTGTAGTAAAGATTATAGTATGATTGTATGAGACTAAGATTGCCATCTTACCTTCATCTCGGACAGGTTCTTAGAAAGGCGAACATTTTTGTTTTGCCCTCTATTTCCGGCCATTTTGGACGGAGAACTGGGCTCGCGTGAGGAAGAAAAGAAGATATAGTGTCTCCAATGAGCCAAATTGCAAAAGAAAAGTACAAGATTATCATGCGGCAGACACCCTCAACGTTGAAAGTAGACCTAGCCTAGCCATTCCTCTAAATCTGGACCTCGAATACGTAATGCGCAAGCCTGGACTGGGAAATTAGAAACAGACCATCTTGAACATGTGTCAAGTTACTCTTCCTTAAAATAAATGCTATAGCGCCACCTTATGGTGATTCTAGAGACGATTCTATAGGAAAGTCTCTTCTATTCAAAATAGGAAACTTAAACTGTCGATTTGTCCCACATTTCGGATATTTTCAGTTTGATCTATTCCTACTATGTTGCAAAAGGATAGTACGAATGCATGTTTCTTTCACGTAAGTACTACTTCACACGTTTTATGAAGTATTATTTAAAGTGGATTGTGGCAGTAGGATATCAATATTTAACTTTCAGTGATAAAGTGCGCAAAAGAAGCGCAGACGATCCGTCTGACACGGATGGACAGAAAATTTATAAATTCTCTTGCTTTGACCAAATCACACTTCTTTTTCCATCCTGTTTCTGTCTGCCTGCCTGCCTCTCTCTCTCTCTCTCTCTCTCTTTCTATCACTCTCCTGTTCTTTTATTTTCTCTTTCTCTCTTTCTCTTTCCTCTTCTCCTCTCTTCCTTCTGTTCCGTTATTATAACTCTTCCTACACTTCGATAACAGACAGACATGGTTATATACATGAACAATTATTGTAAAAATCTGCACTACCTGTCATTATAATTATCAGCATAGTCCACAAATATGAAGAAATCATCTCATTAATCTCATGTTATTTTGAATTACACCGGGACCCTTCTCATCCCTTTCTATAGTCAACGATGAAAACCGATGTTTCTTAAGATATTGCTCTGTGACTAATATGACAAAGTAAATTCTACAAAATATAAATTGTAATTTTTTTTTTACCTTGAAGATGTACTATGTCTAAAAGAAGCCTGTAGATTTGTGTCCCTATTACCTACAGGAAATTGTCACAAGGCGTTATAGCATGCACAGCTTCGTCGATGTTGATTGTTCTATCACTTTGTTGCTGATGACTCCAGGGTAAAAATTGTATTATTTTCTGTATCTTATTAAACACGAATAGCCTTCTTACATTACTGTCGCATCATGATATGAGGAAAAAAATCATGTCGCGTTGGTTATTTTATTACACTAGAACGGAAAATCCTCCTCTCAAATATTTTGATGCTTATACTATTTTTATTCTTGATCCTGTACTAACGTAACTACTCCAGAAAAATATTCAAATTAGACACGGGGTTGCTTGATCAAGTAATTGCATAACTTTAAATAATTGTGTTATGTGTTAATCTATCTCCGGATCAAGCACGAACGCAGGGGGGGGGGGGGTGAACCCCCCTTCCCCTTTGTTTTTTTTGTATGCATGTATTTTGGAGGGAAAGTCCCCCCCCTTTTTTAATTTTATTTTTTTATCATTATTAGAGAAAAAATAAAAAAATAAAAATGCTAATGGTGACCTAAAAAAAAAGGCGACCTTACCCCCCCCCCCTTCCCCCCCCCTTCCCCCCCCCCCCCCGCTTTTTCAGCGGTTGGCTGAGTCGTTGCGAAAACTTCGGCCCGATTTAGAAATGTGAACCCCCCTCCCCCCTCCCCCTTGAAAATCCTGCGTACGCTACTGCTCCAGATAGTTCGACTGTTGCCGTGGTTACTCATGTCTGTCATCGAAATGTGCATTCCAAAGACCTAAATACACATTGAGTAATTAGTACAGTTGCTGTTAGCCTAGTTCAGTACAATTAGCCCGATTCTAATTCGTTTGAATGGCACGATTCAGTGCACTAATCTCATGTATGATATTGTTGAGCAGCCGTTTCAGTTCCGTTATTTCCCTTCAGCTATGATAATTCATTCAGTCATATTGTATTGTCTTTAAATTACATATCTTTTTCCTGAAAACTCTATATATTTCAAACTCCAGTCGAAGTTAGTCGAAATTAGGATACACATGGAGAAAGATTCGAGCACAACAGATTTAGTGTAGTGTAGGGGTAGGAGGAAATTGTACCCCTCCCATGCTTTATCTCCCCTGGCCTGCCTCGATCCGGCCAGGTGACCTTCACTAACTATAATTATCAAGGTCATCAAATAGTTGCTTTTCAAAAAAAAATACGACCAACCTCTGTTTACTATGTAATTTCGATCAGTGTGATGTCCAATTCCTTTTTCCTTCAAAGTCCAAACACCTTCACCAAATCCACACCATTGGGTTGAGCAAAAGAATATTTTTCATTATCTTTTAGTGTCTGACATGGTGCGCAAAAATATCAATCTCATGAATCTCTCTCTCTCTCTCTCTCTCTTCCTCTCTCTTCCCCCTCTCTCTCTCTCTCTCTCTCTCTCTCTCATTCTCTGTCTCTATCTCTCTCAATCTCTCTCATCTCAATCTCCCTATCTCCCTCGTATTAGTATTCGTATTAGTATTCACATCTTTCCACCCCCTCCTTTTTCTTCTCCTCGTCCTCCCTCACCCTCCTCCTCTCTCTCCCTCTCTGTATCCCTCTCTCCCTCTCTCTATCTCCTTCTTCATCTTTACCTCTCCCTTTTTTATCTCGTTGATATTACGTATACAGACCTACTGATACAATGTATAAACACAAAGCGAAGGATTTAATAGTTCAGTTCGGTTTATTTTCAATATTTCATATTTCACGTTAAACAATGTCAGTTTTGTTCATAATAAATATAGTGTTACTAATAATACAGAGCATTAAAGTTTACACAACTACATACAATTTATTAAATCAGTTTTCTAAAAAATGAACCAAACTATATTTTTTTGTTGGCCATGTTTGGGCAACCACAATATTTGAAAGAGTTGGAAGCCCATAACTAAATGTGGTGACTCGAAAGTAAATCAATTGAGTATGAGGCACTGATTTTGATGTGCCTGTGTTCTGTGGAATATTATTTTCAAAATTCAAGGGAGTGAAAATGTTGGAAGCAAAGGAGCACCCCCCCCGACGCAAGGTTTCCCCGCCCTTTTACCCGCTTGTACACACACCAAGGTCATCATAATAATTTGATATCTTGGACATAATCATCATCAACATCTTCATAATGACTATCCATAACGCTAAGACTGATAACACCGACAATAATTTTTGCTTCGTCGATGCAATCATAGGTCACAACCATCACACTAATAATTTGTAAGAAAACAAACACACACACACACGCATTAACAACACCAAATAAAGCTTCAAAAGAGCAAAGTGATACAATTTGCAATCGAGGCGAAAATTAAACAGTATCAACACTGTTTCCAAAAATTCAAGGCACCCCAACCCCCCTCCCCCCCCCCCCCAAAAAAAAAAAAAAAATCTCAACTGTGTTATCCTATGACAGATAATGAATTCATGGTTAATAGGTACATTTAGTTAGCCAGATTCTCTGCTTAGAACCACACGATAAACGTACTAGTAAGAATAAAACCTTTTTCAAAATAATTCATTGCAATGGTTCAATGTTTTATAGTGCTAAATCACTTACTTGAGTTGTACCTAAAAATAATATGTACTATCAATAATCTAGGACTGTTAAACAAGTGCCTCTTCACGTAGGCCTACATCGAATCATTGAGTCATCGCGTATAGGGTCCGGGGTGGTCACGTTACCCAACCTTTTGTAAAAAATTGCCCCTTTATTCACGAAATATCAGGGGTAGAGTGTTTGAAATTAACCCTCTCATCTACAAATGGTCTGGTCCAATTCACCGGACACGTTGTGAAAACCCTAAGCCAAATCTAAGAAAGGTGGCATTATCTTCCGCATTTGTTTCACGAAAGGCCGTGTAACCCGACCACCCGACCGGACGCGATAACCCGGCGATGGTTCAACGTAAGCCTATTCCATATACCATAAAATGGGGGTGAATAGGACAAAAATGAAAGGATTTATTTAAAGAAGATGTTTTTATTTTTCCCAGGGGCGCCACAGAAGACACATCTAGATTCGATTATTCCTAATAACAGTACATTCTGAAGAGGATCGGGCTTATTGCTGGGAAACAAATATGTCGGTGGGTCCAGCCGTTGAGGGTGCGTGGCTCCGGACTAACATGGTTGATGAAGCACTGAAAATAAGGATACCAAATTAGAGGAGGGGGGGGGGGGGGTTAAAGGGATTTGCAGAATTTTACTTTCACTTTGCCGTCCCCTCTTCTTCTCCTTTTCTCCTTTTCTCCTTTTTTCTCCTTTCTCTCCAAGTTCAGTTGACCCCTCTGACTGTCTGTCGGTGCTCTCCCCCTCTATTTATATCTTGCATGTTCACAAATTATATGTCATTGACAACAAATATAATTTCAAAAATGTGTACAAAGAGATGAAATTTGTTAGTGAGCTCAAGAGCAATTGCTTTTACGTACAATGTCATCAAGTAGAAACATTATAGTCCCTTAGACAATTGTTACCAATTAGAAAGTAATTGACAAAATATGTAAACCAAAGAAATTCGAGGCGCCAGTTCGTAGATACAACTGCGCATACATGCACAGATAAAGGTCACCATGTACAAAATTGTAAAATCCACTGAGACTAATACTGGATACATGCTCACGAAGGTTATGTAATCATTATTCATGCATGCGCCAGTGATACATTATATAAGGGAGTTTACATGATAGCACATGGTACAAATGACCCCAAATATCCACAGATCTTTTACACATGGAGAAGTTCCACTTTGAGCATTAGAATAATAACTGCCAAAGTCCTAGATGTGCTTCATGAATACCTTTTGTTTGCCCTCTTGAAAAGAATACTTCCACCTGCGTATCATAGAATGTACCGTTGGTACATCAATGAATAATGTTACATAACTTTCATGAGCGCATATCCAGTATTCATCTCTTTTTTTTTTTTTTTACCTTTTTGGTACAAATGACCTTTATCTGCCCATGCGCAGATTGGATCTGTAAACTCCCTTATTGAACACAGGTGAAAGTAATCCGTTCAAGAGGGCAAACGAAGAATCACCTCCATTACTTTAGCTGTGATTATTCTGTAAGGCACAAAGTGGGATTTATCTATGTTTAAAAGTCTGTGAATATTTGGGGTCATCTGAACCATGTGCTAACTACGAACTTGTATATTGCTTGTACTCTGCTCGTTAAAAGGTGTTGACCTATAACCCTGACATTAAGTTTACCTTCGTCGATTAAATCACAAGCCACGATCATCAAATTGATAACTTAATACAATGAACGCTAGCTAAGGTCCATAAATAAAGGTTTTCTTGCTTTTTATACAGTAATTGTCAATCATAATTGTCATAATATAATTGCTTTTTTGTGTGTGACATAGCGAATCCATTTTAATATAGTGTATAACTTTGATTGAAAAGAGGATAGCAAAAAACGGTTCCCTTCATTTGCACATCATAATCATTAAATGGTGTACACTACATACTTTTGTTTAAAAGTGAGAGAAACAAACGACTTTTGGATCCAAACTCATCGTGCGATCCTAAACAATGAAAGTGACAAAAATAAGGATTTATTCTTCTTATAAAAAAAAAGGAAACCGAATTTCAGATTGTCGTTCACGTAACATAAAATCAGGTACCAACTTAACAATCATGGGAATATAACATGGATTTTACTTTATTTAGTCCAATAAGAAAGTCAACTAAAAATGTACAATAAATTAAGAAATGAAATACATATACGTTCGTCGTGTTCGTCATTCTAAAATATAATGACCATAGTTTAACTAGAAATTTCAATTTATCAGAGTGTAGCATATACATGTAGAAGCATTGTTGTACTGAGATATGTTCAGTTAGTTTCAGCTGAAAGAGTGCGGGTTCGAGTCCTTGCTTGGTGCAATCGTCTTCTTAAAAGGTATTTTATTTATGGGTGTAGTAAATGGCTACCTGGCAGGATTGATTGATTAATTAACTGCGCAGTGCGTTCACATTGAATACCACCACTGATGATTCCATTCCTGAGTGATGTCTGATATTTCGAAATGGAACGTCATTATATTGTTTAGCAGTTATTGTTACTCACGAGACAAGCGTCGAAAAGTCAGCTTAAAGATCACCAGATTGACCGTAATGAGGACGAGAAGCGCACCGAACACTACAAAGACCGTGCCAAACGACGATGTGACGTCATAGATATAACCTGGAAGAAAGTTAGATATTTTACAATTATACGTCAGTCCAAAAATATACATGTATCATGTTCAGAAACATTGTTTTAGTGTTCAAAATCCATTATCATGTGAGCTGAGATATATAAGTAAATTCTCCCACAAACTCTATTTTATACTGATGCAAACAAATTTGTTTCCGAAAGATGGGTACCTTTTTTCGTATTAACTGTATTTATCATTAAAGGGCCACTCTAACCCAACTAACATAGCCTTTTAAAACATGAATACACCTCTACTTATTAATATTCTAGCCTCTGATTTTTCAGAAAATCTCTATTTTGACCAAAAGATGATAATAACCATCCATTTTTTACAGTTTTCACGCTTGCTTCACGCCCTTCGAAAAGGGGTAATACGGTCACGTGGCCTTGATGACGCATTTGACGTCATTGCGGGCATGTCCGATTTGTCCTACAATTAAGGATTTTACAATCTCATTGTAATTCATAAATGAAACGTACTCATTAAGTGCATATTATTTTTCGGATAGGCCCTAAATGTTTTTTTCTTCTTCAAATAATATCATAGTTTGCCCTGTTAAAGACATTTAATGCCTAAATCACCCTCCTTTTCACCAGGGTGGCTCTTGCAGTGACGTCATAAACAGTTGCGCAATGCAGCTCTGAAACTGAGATTTTTTTCTGAGCGTTCTGAGTCGTCATTTTTAAAGCTAGATTCTAGAATTATTGATGATTTCTAGAAAAATTGTCATGTTCAGAATCTCCGTCAAAAATTGTTCTACATTTCTTTTTTCTTCTTTTTTTAGCCCGTTTTGGTTAGATTGGCCCTTTAATATAAGCATTTTTTAAAAGAAAAGGAATTAAGATATGCACAAGTTGAGATTCAGTCATTAGTTAGAATTGTACTTAACAGCAATATTTCTTACAAATGGCCAACATGTTTCACCTCAGTCCGTACATCTTGCGGAAATACATATCCATTCCTTAACAGCTGAAGTATTGCATTAAAATAGTTTTTAATCAAGAGGTATTGTAGTATGTACATGTCGTTTTCCCCAAGGTATACGTTATTCACAAAGTTTATTCATCCGAAGGTTTATTATTCCTAAGGTTCAATTCCTGAAGGTTGGTTTAATATTCCGAAAATGACAATGGTTTATGATACTGAAAATCAAAGAGGACTCATTAAAGGTTCACAATTCCGAAAGTGAAATAGATCCCTGGAATCAATTTCGGAATGTCGAATGTTACGAAACCCTTGTTATGGAATACTGTCTTTCGGAAGTACGAATCTGCGGAATTACATGTATGAGTCTTCAGAAAAACAACTGTTCCCAAATTAAATACAGAAACATCAAAATAGGTTATTAAACACTCAAACCGTAAAATTTATCGTATCAAACACTTAAAATTACCCGATAAAGCGTCTCCTGTTATTACACCTATCCCGACTAGTAATAGATTTGTTGACATGGCTCTAGGAATGTTCGCTTCGTTTCGAACAGATAGCTTCATCATCGCGTGTGGAAGACAGTCTAAAATGAAGAAGGTGGTACCTTGGATGAGTGCCATTGCTGCTAGGAAAATGTAGGTGGAACTGACAGAGTCAATGAAAAATGAGATTGCACTGATTATGCAAGTGAAACAGAAGATAATGGTACTGTCATATTTAAAGTGTAGGAGGACTAGGTACAAGATGCGGCCGAATATACCGCTGATGCCGGCAATACTGGAGAGAAAGACTGCATTGGATCGTTCAATTCCCGCTTCTTCTGCGTGAGGTACGAGAAACAGCATCCAAGCGTTCATCACAAAACGTTGTAAGAATATGGCCGGAGCGATGAGGGTGTAATATAGTTCCTGGAAGAAAATGAATGATGTCAGTGTTGCCGTAAATGAATCACATGAGCACCGCCAACTTGTGCTGCTTGACGCCCTCGCCATTGTATCATTCTTGGACTTCGTGTCTTGCTCGTTCAATTCTGGCAAGGCTGTTGAAGTCTCACCTACAGCTATTACATCAATCTCGGTTGGCTCAGCTGGTTGGACTACTATCAATGATTCTCCTTCTCCATCGGCGGAGGGTCTCACGTTGTCTCTGTTCATATCCCTAGGTGGTCTGATGACAGCACCGCAAACCAAGGCGTGGAGAGCAATGCCGCCCAGGATGAGAAATACACCGTTGTATCCATAGGCTTCAAAAGACCTCTCTATGATGACAGGGACCAGAAAAGCGCCGCACGTCGTCCCGAAGAGGGTCAGGGTGTTTGAGAAGATAAAAGACTTAGCGAAGTAGTCGTTGATGGACACCATTATCGGGAAAAACGTAAGAGCCATGCCGAAACCTAGGAGGGTAAAACGGAAATTAAGATTTATAATAGACAAGTTGTTCAAGAAAATTAACAATATTAGGCAAAGTAGTTTACGTTTGTGTATATGGACACTATAGGTAAATACGAGAGCCATGCAAAGCCTTGGAAGAATGAATAGGAAACGAAATGAGGATTTCTATTTTACAGAACGTTCGAGAAGACAAAAACTGTGCAACGCAGTTGTAGATGAATACCATTATCTGGGAAGATGTAAAAGCTGTGACAGGCATGGTAAACTAGTAAACAACTTATCATTTAAAAGCTTAGGAAATGCTCTTCAAGATGTGATGGATTTTAAATGTCGGTATTCACATAGCCTTATTCATGTACTTTTTCAAAGGCGGGTTTCCTTTTTATCAATTGGTAAGGGTACCTGAACAAAAGAATAGTTTTCTGATTATACATTAGACAACCCTGTTTTAGACCAATACAAAGTTCACGACAATTGAGACCGTTTTGTTTTAAATTTCGCACTGTTTTAGAGTCACTTTACTCTACCTGTTAAAGTCAATTTACTTTACCTGTTACAGCCAACATCATCCCGAGGATGTAGATTGATTGAGCAAAAGGAGCACAGATAATGGGCACTGCACTCAACAGTCCGCCAATCATACCCATTGTCCGCGGCGTCATCACTTTCATCAAGAGTATGGCAATGGGAGCTACAAATTTATAAGAATGGAAAAGCGACAAAACAGTTTTGTGATTATCTATTTCAGATTCATTTTAGTTTTTTTTATCAAGTATTAATCCCGAGACCGTAGAAATACTGGCTGGGTTCCAGCGGGGTGCTAGTCTGATCCCGGTGTTCTTACCAGAGGAGAGGAGCTAATAGGTGACGCAGTTAGCTTTAGAAAAACTCTCATAACCCTATGACGAGAACATGAAAAGGCGGGTTGCGTCGCCTTCAAATAAACCGCGTCCTGCACCGGGCAGCAGCGATGCAGTACCTGTAGTTGGCGGAGGATCCAAATCTTGGACAACGGTGGCTATGGGAGAGCAGAGGGCAGGTCGGCATCAATGCTTCTGGCTTCTGTACTGCGATGGAAGGATCTGGCCGCCCACCATTATTAATTGGTCAGGTTTGTCATCATGAGAGTACAAAATCAACAAATCAAGTGGGTATCGGAAGGTGGAACACGCAGGCCAGAAGATACGTCAAGAGCTACTGCGGAAGAGAGAGGTACTGCTCGTAGTACGCTTGCGGGTGATGACGGATCAGGATCAAAGCCTCTTGTAGGAAGTTCTTTTATTGTAGGTCCCATGATGGAAAGGAACAGCACCCCCCTAAGGAAACCAATCAATGTAGCCACGTGGAACGTGCGTGGTATGTCAGATGGGAAGGTGGAAATGGTGGAGTAGGAGATGGCTATAAATGATATTAAAGTTTTGGGAATATCTGAATCATGGTGGCTTGGACAAGGTAGATTTACATCAGACGAAGGAAATACAATCATCTTTTCAGGGAAAGAAAGTGGAAGGAAGCGAAGGGGTGTGGGATTCATCATAGAGAAGGCTACAGCTAAATGTGTCTTGGGATACAACCCGATCAACGAGAGGATTATGACTGTGAGATTACCATGGGCATCCTATGAATATCTCCGTAATTCAGGTATATGCACCAACAGCAGATGCACCGGAGGAAGAAATCACTGATTTCTATGAGATGGTACAAGATGTCGTAGACAGCATTCCTAAGAAGGATTTCCTCATGATATTGGGTGATTGGAATGCCAAGATTAGTAAAACGAGGCAAAAATCTGAGTTCATTGGCAATCATGGTCTTGGCATCAGAAATGAAAGAGGAGATCGACTGGAAGAATTGTGTGTAGCAAACAGCTTCATCATTGGTAACACGTGGTTTGAGCATCATCCCAGAAGACTGTGGACGTGGATGAGTCCGGGAGACAGAGCCAGAAACCAGATAGACTCCCGGCCCCCCCACTCAGTGTTATTTAGGGTACGCATATGCTCGTACCCTCTTTTTGAAAGCACCCCCTATCTGAGGACTGCCAACATTTCCGAACCCCCCTTTCGCGGGCTTTTCGCAGGCTTTTCCTGCCTTGGAGACCCCCCTAAATCAGGAAAAATGCTCAATGTACCCCCCTAAATTCGGAATAATTTCTCAGGAGTCCCAAGAGATGAGAGAAAAAAAGAAAAACACCCCTTTTTAAAGAAATCTCCGGGTGAAAAGTCAAATACACCCCTTTTTTTTAAATTCTCGGGCCGGACTTTGTCGCACGAAAAGTACCCCTTTACCGGACATTTTGGCAACACGCATGCGGTCATTCCGACCTCTGAGTGGGGGGGCCGGGGATAGACTACGTCATGGTCAAGAAGAGGTGGCGAACTTCACTACAGAACGTCAAGACAAGACCAGGTGCTGACTGTGGCAGCGATCATCAGCTGCTTGTGGCTAAACTGAGACTAAGACTGAAAGCTAAGAAATGTGATTCAGCTCCCACAAGGTATGATGTGGAAAATATCCCTTCTCAATTCTCAGTGGAAGTGAAGAACAAGTTTGAGCTGCTGTTGAGAAACGATGAAGCAGAGCAAACACCAAATGAGCTGTGGGAAGACATGAAAGAAACAGTTGAAATGCAGCAAAGAATCATATCCCAAAGAAAAGGAAGCTGAAACAACCATGGATCTCAAATCAGACTTTTGACATTGCTGATGACAGGAAGATGGACGAGACTCAATAAGGCGGTTACAAGTAGTGTGAAGGAGGACAAAAGGAAATACATCGAGGGGAAGTGTGAAGACCTAGAGCGTCACAAGAACAACTCTAAGGCAGCATTCACAATTGTGAAAGAAATCAGAAAGAAGAGAATCCCAAGACTGGATGTAATTAATGATGAAAATGGCAAAACACTGACGGAGAATGAAGACATCAAAGAAAGATGGGTGCAGTATAGTACCAAGCTGTTTGTTGCACAGGAACAAGTTGACACTCAGTGGGAGGAAAGTGATGAAATGGAGCCCCCTCCATTAAGATCAGAAGTGAAGCTTGCAATGAAACAGCTGAAGGGTGGCAAGTCCCCTGG
Organism: Strongylocentrotus droebachiensis; assembly: GCA_035222895.1. Classification (NCBI taxonomy): domain Eukaryota; kingdom Metazoa; phylum Echinodermata; class Echinoidea; order Camarodonta; family Strongylocentrotidae; genus Strongylocentrotus; species Strongylocentrotus droebachiensis. Next base: position 22,671 of record JAVYIG010017115.1, read on the forward strand.
CTTTGAAAACTTGACTTCCGAGATGTGGAAGGCTACAGGTGAAGAAGGTAGAGACCTGATGTTGCATCTCTGTTGCAATATCTGGAATAGTAGGGAGTGGCCCAAGGACTGGTGTAGAGCTGTTTTTATACCATTGCCAAAGAAGGGAGATCTGAAAGAATGTGCAAATCACCGAACGATCAGCTTGATTTGTCATGCAAGCAAAATACTTCTGAAGGTGATTAGCAGAAGCATGAAAATCAAACTGCAAGCCGAGATCTCAGATGAGCAAGCAGGGTTCTGTGAAGGTAGAGGGACAAGAGAACAGATTTTCAACATTCGAAACATATTAGAGAAATGCAGAGAACCCAAACACCCCCTCTATTTGTGCTTTATAGACTATAGCAAAGCATTTGACTGTGTGAGCCACTCTCATTTGTGGAATACAATGGCAAAGATGGGGTTCCCAAGTCACATCATCGAACTGATCAAAAACCTCTTTCGTGACCAAGAAGCAACAGTGAGAACCAGTAACGGCAATACTGAGTGGTTTGGAATTGGCAGAGGAGTACGTCAAGGCTGTATACTTTCTCCTAACCTTTTTAATGTTTACTCTGAGGACATTATGAGAAATGCTCTGGAAGGATTTAAGGGGGGAGTTAAGTTTGGAGGTAAAAAGATCACGAACCTAAGGTATGCTGATGACACCACTCTCGTTTGCAGCAGCAGAGAGGAGCTGATTGATTTATTGAATCGCATCAAACAGGCAAGTGAAGAGAAAGACCTTCTTATAAACACCAAAAAGACAAAAATAATGGTTGTCGATAGAGATTATGATAACACTGACTTCACCGTAGCTGGAAAAATATTGAAGTAGTAAATCGGTTTGAGTACTTGGGCTCAATTATCACTAACAAAGGAGAGATCACCACAGAGATAAGAAGAAGGATGGCAACGGCAAGATCAACGTACCGACTTCGCCGAGCGTACGCTGCCCTACGCTGGTCTACGTAACTATACGATGAGGGACGCAAAGGGGTACGCGAGATGGACGCAACAAATTATTAAACATGTTAAATTTTTGGCGTACTTTCGGTGTAGACATTAGAGGCAGAAAATACGCATTTTATACGCGTGGGAAAGCAGGCGCGGATCCACGGGGGGGGCCGACGGGCCCGGGCCCCCCCCCCCCCGAAAAAAAAGGAAAGGAAAGGAAAGAAAAGGAAAGAAAGGGAAAGGAAAGGAAAAGGGAAGAAAGAAGGGCTAAAACACGAGTTAGGAGTGGACCCAGGGCCCTCACCTATCCGTATACAGGCCAAGCTCCCGCGGTTCAGCTGGACATGCGCCGAGCTTTGGGTTGTTTTCAGGTCAAAACTAGCCCTAATTCGTGTTTTAGGCCTATATATTATGATAGAAACAAAATGCCGATGATCTCTCTACACTAGGGCGTACAAGTTACAACGTTCAAAAGTATTTCAGGACTCGGTTAACTTCAGGTCCATCTGTCAAATCATCATGCAGTTACACAGTGTACAGGGTCCGCGGTATGGCGGGGCTCGAGCCTCCCCCTCCCCCCCCTCTTATTTGAAAAAGTGTTTTAAAGAGAAATAGAAAGAAACCAACCAAGGGTAAGGCCCCGGAAGAAAAAAAATTATCTACATAAAAGCGCGACTTAGCAAACGTAATTAAGGAAAAAAGCACGAAAAAATAGCAAATGCGAAAAGTAAAAACACGGAGGCATCGTGAAGCATGTCGGCAAAGCTTCCAAATTCGGCAGTTCGCGGATTCATAAAATTAGTTCCGTAAAAGTGGTCGTAAAAGCCTGATTTATTCAGAAAATTACTCATTTTTATCGCCAGAATCTGGGTAAAAACACTGCATTCAGTTGAACAGGTGCCCAGAAGACGTCCTGTCAGTCTAAATTTTTCTTTTTCAATGTGCCCATAATATTTATTATATGTAAATTATACCGAATAAAATTAGTCTCATGCACATCGTTTATTAGTGTCACAGATGGGTTGTTGCTGTTACACTATATGGACAGATTGGATAGATGCGTAAATCATTAAAAAATTAAATCAGTATACTATGCGAAAAGGATTCTTCTCCAGCTTCCGGAAACCAACCTGGGATTTGTGTTGTGTCCTGCAGGACGTAATAACTCACCTCTTTTGCATAATGTGTGCGTGAGATTTGGTTCTTTCTTATACGTGCCCCTTTTCATCTCCGATGAGTGCATGCCCTTATTAAATTTTGAGAGGTGCCCCCTTTAACTCTGTAATAAGTGCCCCTTTTCATCTAAGATTAGTAATAATAATAATAATAATAATGTAACTTATATCGCGCCAAATCCACTCTGTGGAGTGCTCAAGGCGCGTGTAAACAGGAAAAACGATCAAGATTTGAAAAGGAATGTTTTGAGATGAGTTTTGAAAGAATCAGAAGATAAACATTTGTTGATGTCTTCAGGAAGGCCATTCCATAATTTAGGACTAGAGTATGCAAATGATCTTTCCCCCCCCCCCACGTTTTGGTAATTTTGGGGGTCACAAGAAAATTGGAAGTGGATGAGCGTAGAGGCCTTGCAGGAGTGTAGTTTTGGATTAGAGAGATAAGGTATTGAGGAGCAAAGCCGTGAACGCAATGAAAGGTAAGCAACAACATTTTGAAAACAATGCGATCTTTTACTGGGAGCCAGTGTAGCGACTGCAAAACTGGGGAAATGTGGGTACGCTTGGTGGTCAGAGAAACAATACGAGCTGCAGCGTTTTGAAGCTTCTGGAGTTTGGACAGTAGATTCTGGGGTAGATTGATTAGGAGGGCATTGCCAAAATCAAGACGGGAGGAAATCAGAGCATGTACTAATTTTTCGGTGGCAGACTTGGACAAATATTTACGAATAAAACCGATATTACGCAATTGGTACCTTACTGATCTGCAAATATTAGAAACTTGGTCAGACATTGGTGACATTAGTGACATTTTTCTTCTGAAAATTGCACTTTTTCCGTTGTCATAAGTGCCTATTTTCATCTCTAGTGAGTGCCTCTTATTAAGTGCGAGGAGTGCCCCATTTTCACCTCTGGTAATTCCCCTTTTTACTTTGACATGTGCTCTTTTTCATTTCCCCATAGAAAGTGCTCCTAATCTAAAGGGATTAAGAGGAACTTTTTCTTTAATTTCACCCAAGTGTGGCTCGCTACGCTCGCTCATATTTAAAGTTGAATTAAATATGGTTCATATTAAAGATCTTTTCAGTCTATCATGATTAGATTGTGCTTAAAACCCCATCAGGATTTTTTTTCTTCTTTATAAGATGTAATTTTTTTCACTGCGACCTCACAAATCCAAATTTTTTTGCTCGCTCGCTTCGCTCGCTCGCAAAAATTATTCTTACCATCACAAGCCAACTACAAAGTAAATGTGTGATGCTTGAACAGTATGGACCCTGTTAAGAGAGTAACAGACATTGAAATCATCCCTGTAATCACTTTGTATGGGTACATACCAATGTCTAAAAAAAACTGTAAATTTTCGCTTTGAGGTTTCCCTTAGTAGGTGCCCCTTTCTCCCGGAATGTGCCCTTTATTGCTGATGCCCCACGCCCTTTGAATGACCTCATTTGCCCCTGGCCTGCTCAAACCTCCGAGCTTCCAGGGGCACCGCCCCTTGGACCCTACGCCAACTTTACGCTACCCTCTACCTGTTCATAAATACTTTAGCCCCCCCCCCCTACTTTGAAAAACGTTCACCGGGGCCTAATGTGAGGTGTTAAATCTGCAGCCCGAATCAAGTTATTGCTGTCTGCCCATCACAACTGCTGCACTAGTCTTGTACTGACTGATTTTTGACAATCAAGTGATACCCGAGGTATTAGGAATCTGTACCGTGTCAATTGTGGTTGTCAACATTGTTGCAATTGAAGATCTTGTTTAGAAATGAAATAAAAAGGATAAAAGATATACTCTATGGACTCTTGATCTTGATGAGGGAATCATTGCTGTGTTAAGTTATACATATATCAATATTAAACACTTACACCTAGAGGCAGTGGCGTACGCAGGATTTTTCCGGTGCCAGGTAAAAATGTCAGAGGTAAAAATGTCAGAGGAAAAAATGTCAGAGTAAAAATGTTAGAGGTAAAAATGTCAGAGGTAAAAGTGTCAGAGGAAAAAATGTCAGAGGTAAAAATGTCAGAGGAAAAGATGTCAGAGGTAAAAATGTCAGAGGTAAAAATGTCAGAGGTAAAAATGTCAGAGGTAAAAATGTCAGAGGTAAAAATATCAGAGGTAAAAATGTTAGAGGTACAAGCAAAAAAAAATGAGTGCCGTTTTAATATCTCAGCACTTTTATCACACAGAATGTCGAGACGTAGAGCTACTGCATGGGCTTGTCTATTATATTCCTTTCTTCAATAATGTAAACTTTATTAATGGCTGTTTGTTGTATTTCGTACATGTCCTGAGGATAATACAATGTGGAAAAATAGATTTTGAAATTTATTTTTTTGTGATCAGGCTTGCACATAATTATATTATGTATGAATGTCTAACATTTTTTGATATTTTGAATTGGTTGATGTGTTAATGTTTGTGAAACGGACCGGTTTGGCCGGTGACGTAAATGCAGCATCAAAATATTTGTGCTTCTCTGACCGTAATTAAATGCCTAAAACCCTTGAGCTTCCGGGGCTCCACCCCTGAGCCCCCCCACACCAATTTACGCTCGCTACCCTCTACCTGATCGTAAATACTTTAGCCCCCCCCCCCCCCCACTTTGATAATCAATTTTGGCACAAAAGTCGTACGGGGGCTGTTTCAGTGACATACCGTACCACACTATGACATTATCTTCTTCTCCCCTTGCATTAAAGAATGGAACAGTCTGCCTGATGATATTAAAAAATAGTATAACTCTTTCTAGGTTTAGAAGGTTATCTAAAACGTACCTACTTGAAAGACTGACATAGTTTTTATTTGCATCTTAGTATTTTCTTATTCTGAAATGTTTTTTGACCACTAAGGACCTACTTGTCAGTGTGTGTGTGTGTGTGTGTGTGCGTGTGTGTGTGAGAGAGTATTTGTATGTTCTATATTCTGTAGCTTAGTATTTTTCATCCATTGTATAATC
>JAVYIG010017116.1:0-27776 GCA_035222895.1 Strongylocentrotus droebachiensis
GTCGAATGATGGACCATCGACGAGCGACTGGCCCCAGTTAACAGCTGAAAAGGTACGTTTATATCTGAAACTTAATTATATTATGATATATAGATTTTTATTGTGTCTGTTGTTGAATATAATGCTACTTCATAGTATAGAATGGTATTTTACGTATCAATATTCCCATGTAGTGTTGAGGTTGTACACAACTTCTGAGTGAATGATAACTCCGGGAAGCTCCAACCCCGCGCCGGGGTTGGAGCTTCCCGGAGTTAAGTGAATGAGTGAATTCATGTAAACAAACGTGATTACAATAAATCCACGTAGAAATTTCAGATTGTTTGCCATTGCTACGTCTGTCAATTATATTGCCTTGGATGATATAATGTTTTGATGTGGTTTTAGGCTAAATTGTTTCTCAAATTATTTTTCTAGGAATCAGAAAACCCAACCTGCTAAGCACCACGCAAGCCAAGAAGAAGAGCAAGTCTTCCAAGTCCGAGAATGTGTCTGCGAGGTAAATGTCCTTACTAATACCCTTTTCTAACTGCACCGATTTTCATTGGATGCATCCGGACGCATCCGATGAAAGTGCCAGTTAGAAAGCAACAGAGGAGAAAAAGGCGATTAAATAGCTGATGAAAAGAAGAGAAATAGGCGATTAAATTCTCCTGCTCAAGGGCAGGAGAAATTCTCATTCTATCGGTGTGACACCGATGAAACGTGCAGTTAGAAAACGTTCAAGAGAAAAAGGCGATTAAAACAGCGATTAAAATGGTCAAAGGTCGCAGTATACACGCGCTTTATCTTAACCAGCTGTGTTTGTTGACTTATGGTTGAACAACATACTGCATGCTAGCTAGATGGAGCGCGGGCTTAATAATTACGCAATAATTCTTCACTTCCGGCATGGGCTCGCCACAGCGAGAGAATTTCATCGGTAGTTAGAAAGCAACGGGAAAACTGCGGTTTCACCTTTGTTTACATAAGGAAGATTCAATCAGTATTTTCATTAGCCTATCCGATATGCGTCGGGCTCTACAAGTATACTAATCGCGTTTATTTGGAGAGTGACATCGGCGCGGGCGTCAGCCCGAGCGCCTATCACTGGTAAATGCGAAAAGTTTTATTTTCTTTTATGTACCATGTTTCGTTCGTAAAAAATCTACGAACCCCCTGCGAAGCTCTTTCATGAATATTTATGTAGCATGGACCAAAATAGGCCAATGAGCGATGAAGAACCTGGAGATGATATTTGATTGGTTGAATCAAAGTGATCGATCACCAAATAAGGTTAGTCTTATGAATCATGCATGAAATACGCTCGTCACACATACGATACCCATTATATGAATAATGATGAGTTGACCAGTGATGATAGGCGCTCGGCCTGACGCCCGCGCCGATGTCAGTCTCCATAACGCGATCAGTATATTTGCCATAAAGCCCGACGCATATCGGATAGGCTATATTTTCATCGGTGTGACTCCGATAGAGTGCAGTTAGAAAAGGGTATAAGTAGAAATCTAAATCTATTGTTGATAATTTGTTGGGGTATATTTATTTCATGTTTGTTAGCTAAAGGTATTACAAAGGTTTAGTATTGGGTCATGAATTTGGTTCAAATTAACATATTGGAAGCATAGGGTCTATGCGTTCCTACAGGAGTAGGCCGAGTTAGCCCGGATTCGTTCCTACAATATACATGGATCGTTGTCGCAGTTGAAATCGAGTCTAAAGTTATATTATAAATAATAAACTCTTCATGTTGTATAGCTCCCTCTCAAGGTCAAGATATTAATTTAGCTATGAAACAATGTTTCTTGACTAAAATCAACCGATTAGCTATTCCCGTTTGGAAATTATATATCCCAACTACATATTCTGAGATTTTCATGGTCGCAGCTACCATTGTACATGTACGGCCATAGGCGCTATTTGAACTTTATCAAAATTTACCGGGAGCACAGGTAAATTTTTATATTAAATTTTTCTCGAAAACAGAAGTGTTTTAGGGGCTAATTTTTTTTCTCCCTGTAATACATCCACGGGGGCGTCCAAATATATCAAAATTGTAAAGATTCACTATCCACCCAATTTTCAAAATTTTCAAAATTTCCCAAAACTTTGTATTACCTTTAAGATCTGACATCAAAATATTAGAGTAGTTTACCTCGTCATTATGCTAGAAAAATAATTTGCAGGTGGCACAAGTTCTACCTACATTATTTTCTCTTTCCTTTTTATTTTTTTCTTCAAAAAATTGTTCCTTTACTATTTTCTTCTCTGTATTGTATGTTCACCCAATATATCTAAGAATAAAATAAAATCTAATTAATTGCCTACCTGAGTGGTTTACATTTCATGCACCTTGACAGCTCTATGATGACTCCGTTGTTTCACCATCCGTTCGTCGTCAGCCTGGCATCTTTTTTGCTATCATACTTTTGTACACACATGTTCTGTGCCTCTGAATTTGTTATTATGAAATACATAAATACTTGTACTAAGTATTAATTGCATGTTCATAAATGTACCAATGCATGATTATTCTAACCCCTAACTCACATGTCATTTATATCTTTACAGATCCATTGAAAGTTGAAACTAATCAAGAGACAATGTACATGTAACGTACAACCACCATTCGATTAGATGCCTGTGAACAGCATGACCAACATCTGTATCCTTTACATTAGTATTTGTTTCCATTTTATTATGTAATTCTTATGTCTAATCAATAATCATTGAGATTCATAGGCAAGTACAACATGTATGTGTACACAATGAGTGCCTGCATATTGTGAAGATAAAGGACCATAAGACCATTACTTATGAATGGTAATGATGGTATACTTTGTAAAACTATTTGAAAATAGTAGCATGTAAGTCTGTCATTTTTATATCTCAATGACATGATATGTCATTGATTTTGTAGTAAGTGTTTCTAGAATATGATGATTGTATTAAGATTTTGACAGTTCCATTGAGATTGAGAAAATTATGTAACATGTCAACTGTACTATAAAGCATACGTGCATTGTTGAAAAATCTGTTCTATGATTTATCAGGTGGGCTGTATAACGTACAAACCACCTTATAATTTCGTTAGAATTGCCTTTATTTATTTATTAGGTGGGCTGTATCTAATACAGACCACCTTATAATTTTGTTAAAATTGCCTTTATTATTTATTTATTTATTATTTATTTTTCTTATTTCGAACCACTTTTTTGTGAGCAAGATAACTTTAAAATGGTTCAATCAAATACCTTGAAATTTTTGCACACATATGTATAGGCATTGGAACAAAACACATCAAATTGTTCAACCTTGACCTTGACTCATGACGTCATCTAGACGCCATTTTGTGAAATTTTCTGAAAATCAACTCATGATATCTTCATAACCAAAAGTAATTTCACCTTCATAGTTATCATGATCTAGGTCAATATCAGTCCGGTCAATTTCAGGTAAAAAAACGCGCGCGTGCGCGTACGTCCGCGCGCAAAATTTTTAAATGCTCAAATTCGTCTCAAATTTATTTTGCATACGTTTCAGGTCATTTTAAGCATTTTATAAAAAATCGCGCGTACGAGCATGCGCGCGCGTTTTCGGGCGTAACACCATTAAAAAACATAGAATCGCCATTTTTTTTTCTTTCATGATATTTCTCATATTTTTTCAAGGAATTTGATTCCATGTTTATCTCTTTATGACCATTATTAACAAGATGAGCGTAAATTCAAGATAAATGTCAGTGCGCGCGAGGTCTTTTAATACATAGCATATATGGGCAAAAACATACCTATACAAAATCCGTTATAGCTCTTTGGAATGCACCGGGATCCTCAATTTTTTTCATATTAAGATAGAGTATGAGTCGGAAATATGATTCCATGTCTAGTTTGGCCATTAAGTGTATCGTGACATCATCACAATGGCCTTGGAACTCAAAATACGAATTTGCATATTATGACGTCAGCATATTTATGTAAAATTGATTGTATCTCTGTAAATATTGATCAATTTTCTTCAAAATTTCGATATGTTGTAGCTAAGTAGCTAAGACAATTCTCTACAAGCGCAGTAATAACCATTTTTCATTTTGATGACGTCATCATAGTGAAAATTTTGATTAAAGGCCTCATGTCACAAACTTCATAATTTGCGTGTTATGCCTATAGAAGGTGAATTTAGTTCACGTTATGAATCTACATGATATTGTCTTTTAAGAATTTGTAAGCAGTATGTCGCTTATTTTTGCTCTATTTTGTCTCAAATGTTAGTTGACCAGCCCACCTATACTTGTTCCAAACAAGTATTATATGTCTAGTTATTAAATATTTTTCTTATTTCTAACCACTTTTTTGTGAACAAGATAACACGAAAATGGCTCGATCAAAATCCTTGAAATTTGGCACATACATGTATATGTAAAGACATATGAACAAAGCACAGAAATTTTTTCAACCTTGAACTTGACTGATGAAATCATCTAGGCGCCATTTTGTAAAATTTTACGAAAATCAACTCATGATCTTATCTTCATAACCAAAAGGTAAAACTCATTCATATTTATCATGCTTAAGGTCAATATCCGTCCGGTTAATTTCAGCTCAAATAATGCGCGCGTGCGCGTACGTCCGCGCTTCAATGCGCGCGCAAAATTTTAAAATGCTCAAAATCGTCTCAAAATCATTTTGCATACGTTTTAGGCCATTCTAAGCATTTTAGAAAAAATCGCGCACACGCGCATGCGCGCGCGTTTTCGCGCGTAAAAGTATTACACAACATATATTCACCATTTTTTTTCTTTTATAATATTCCACATATATTTACAAACAAATTGAAAACATGTTTGTCTCTTTATGACTATTAATAACGGAATGATCGACCGTTTAACATAAATCTCCGTGCGCGCGAGCTCTTGTAATACATAGCATATATGGGCAAAAACATGCCTATACAAAATCCATTGTAGCTCTTTAGGATGCAAGATGACCCCAATTTTTTTCATATTTTGATAGAGTTTGATTCTGAGATGTTGTTTCATGTCACATTTGACCTTCAATTAACTCATGACGTCATCATAATGGCCTCCGAACTCAAAATTCCAATTTGCATATTATGACGTCAGCATATTTATGGAAAATTGTTTATTTTGACAAAAGCATCATGGCGTATTTTTGTGATTAATGGAGGCATGTCTATTTTCGCATTTTGCGAGTATTCTCTATGGGACATGATTTTTTCTCAAAACTCGATTCTACATTCCTGTCTTTCGCGAGCAATATCTACGTCGTTTTAGCTTCATTTACGCTGAACTTCGAGTATGTTGTAGCTGAGACAAAAAGCTATCTCAAATGTACCCTTTATTTTGTCTCAATTTTTTGTTGGATCAGCCCACCTATACTTGTTCCAAACAAGTATTACAAATCTAGTTTTATTTTGTTATCTTTGTAAATAACGAGAACAAAATATTATTTGTCATGATTTTCTTGATGTTTGAAAATTGTATTACATTATTAAGAGCACTTTGTAATTAAATTGTAATAAAAGAGACAGAAAACAACACTCTCATGTCCAGAATACTGCTTTATTTGGTTACTAGTGAGGAAGAGAGCTTGTGATCGTCTGGCATATCCACATCGGCTCAGTAATATAGTCCTGAAATTCACCTCTGGAAAATAAAGTACATGTATTTTATTGGACATATTCCCTTTTATTCTTTTTGTTTGTTACAGTCCACTGCCATTATAACGAGGTGCTCGGGACCAAGCCAATTTCCTTGTTAAAATGAAATCATGTTATACTCAAGTTACTGAACACATTGGTTTGTTTAAAATTGGCACTGATGAGAATTGCCTCATAATAAAATCTTGGTGTATCCATGTTCGTTATAATAGGAGTGGACTGTATAACATTTTCTATATACATGTATACCCTTTGACTATTTTAAATGTTCTACTGAATGGATTAGACTGAAAGGATGAAGTGAATTTGGCAAACTGAGTAGGTGCATCGATGCAGAGAAAAGAGCTGTAGGAGTAGGGTGACTATTCTACAGTGGAAACTTTTGACAATGAGGTCATGTGCAACCAAGAAATATTAACCCCCAAAAGCTGGTAAATTACCTTGTCATTTTAGGTATAACTGATCTCTTTATATCAAGTTTGCACTGTATGATTTAGTTGAATATATACAGAGTCGTTGACTGGATGTGTGAGATGGTAGTGCTTGAGAAATCCATGAAAGTAAACGATGAGTGATCCCCCCTATTTCCCGACAATTTTTTCTGATTTCCTCACTATTTTCTTCCTATTTTCCCCTATTTTCTTACTATTTTTTTCCTATTTTCTTACTATTTTTTTACAAACCTGGTTTGTAAAGAACAAAAGGAGGTTTGTCGACAAACCTAGTTTTGTTGACAAACCTCCTTTGTGAATTCGGGCCATTGGGTGTTGTAAGAGTTCAGACTTAATGGCCTAATATCAATAGTGGTAGTGAACTATTCATGTGAAACAAGGTCAACGAAAAACGCCCTTGGCCCTACATTGTATTACCTATACGGGAAGCCATGTATTGTATGAATATTATTCTATGAGATCAACTAGAAAATGCCATAAACCATTTCAATGCAGAAGAGTGGAAACAGGCTTTTCACGAGTCATACTAGGCTTTTTTGTTTGTTTGTTTTACCTGACAGCTAAGAAAGCAGGTCTATGCTTGTAGATAAACAACCTGGGGACACTGGCGAATCGTCTCGCTTTCGAATCAGGGACCTCCCGGTTATACGAGACCACTGCTCTACCACTGAGCTATCGCGTCTTCTCTAGGGGATCACTTAATTTTGAATTGAATCCAATGCAAGGCTTTGTGGAATCCATTTGAAAGTGGTGAATAAATAACATTTTTTGAGAGTAGATTCTGCTATTCTTGGCGTGGATTATCACTTCGAATGAAGTGACGCCAAAGTTGACTCCTCCCTAGAGTGAACCTCCACTTTCGTACACACACCTAATTTTTATGCCTCCGTTACGAAGTAGCCGGAGGCATTATGTTTTTGGGTTGTCCGTACGTCCCGTTCTCGTGATCGCGTTATCTGAAGAACCGATTGATGGATTCCTGCCAAACTTTGGTCATGTATGTATCTTGCAGAGCCGATGAACTGATTAGATTTTGGGGTCACAAGGTCAAAGGTCACAGGGCTCATTATATATGCAAAAACAGCTCGTGATCGCATTATCTGAAGAACCGATTGATGGATTCATGCCAAACTTTGGTCATGTATGTATCTTGCAGAGCCGATGAACTGATTAGATTTTGGGGTCACGAGGTCAAAGGTCACAGGGCTCATTATGTATGCAAAAACAGCTTGTGATCGCGTTATCTCAAGAACCGATTGATGAATTCCTGCCAAACTTAGGTCATGTATGTTACTTGCAAAACCGGTGAACTGATTTGATTTTGGGGTCATGAGGTCAAGGTCAAAAGTCATGGGGCTCATTATGTATGCAAAAATAGCTTGTGAACGCATTCTCATTAGAACTGACAGATGGATTACAATTTAACTCGGGACATCTTGCAGAGCCAATGAACTGAGTAGATTTTAGGGTCATGAGGTCAAAGATCAAAGGGTCATATATGTATAGGAGAAATTGCTTGTAATCACGATATTCTGAGAACCTGTTAATGGATTGCAATTGAACTTAAATTTGAAACATTTCTTCTGTTTTGGTTTGTAAAATTGCTCTATGAAGGAGGCATCATTTTCAACTGCGCGCAGTCGAAGTTCCATCTAGTTTTTCAGGACTCTGTGCAAGGTTTCCTTTAATTGTTACCGACTGGTTCACGTATCCAGAACTTTGTGATACCTCAGTCACACCAACAAGACCAATGACAGACCGACAAAAAAAATTACATTACCCAGAATGGTGGAGAAAAGGTTGGTTGGGAGTCGGTGTATCTTGGGTTTAATGTGGTGGTGTGTCTGAAGGAGGGCTCCCACATAGAGCCACGAGTTGTGGCGAGCTTGCGCAATCTTATGGCAAGCAGTTTTATCATTAAAACATATTTCTTGATATCAAGAATTCAATTCTTGATATCACAAAATCGAATTCCTGATATCACGAAATCGAATTCTTGATATCCAGAATTACCATTGCTTTATAACGTAAAATTATTTCTTGATATCAAGAATTGATTTCTTGATATCAATTAATAATAAGATCGCGCCAGCTCGCCACAACTCGAGGTTCCAACTCGGCTAAGTGGGAGCCCTGCTTGAGGTGTGAAGACAAAGTGCAGTTCGGGGTCATATGACAATCAATTCCAAACAAGTTTAAATCAAGCGGCCACATTTATCATCATTTCTACAATGACAAGAAGGAAAGTTCGATTAGTAAAATATGAACTCGGATCCACGATTGAAAGAAAACAGATGATTGAGATACGTCATCTCTGACGTATTTGTACAGTATTATCGGCATCAAACAAAACTTTAAATCGAGAGGAAATTGATAATAGCCTGATGATCACGTACGGTTGTTTGAAAAACATGTGTATAAACCGGCCACATTCCTGCACTTCTCGCCCCCCCCCCCCCCCCCACTCTGAGGATTAACGGACGGACCCCATGCGTGTTACCAAAATGTCCGGTAAAGGGGTACTTTTTGTGCAACAAAGTCCGGCCCGAGAATTGTCAAAAAAGGGGTCAACTTTTCACCCGGAGATTTCTTTGAAAAGGGGGTGTTTTTTCTTTTTTTTCTCTCATCTCTTTGGACTCCTGAGAAATTATTCCGAATTTAGGGGGTACATTGAGCATTTTTCATGATTTAGGGGGTCTCCAAGGTAGGAAAAGCCCGCAAAAGGGGGGTTCGGAAATGTTGGCAGTCCTCAGATAGGGGGTGCTTTCAACAAGAGGGAACAAGCATATGCGTGCCCTAAATAACACTGAGTGGGCCTGGGGGAGAGGGGGGGGGGGGGGCGGGCTGCACTTAGACATCAACCACCCAACACACACACACACAAACACATTTATCCTAATCTCTACAATGACAAGAAGGAGAATTCGATGAATATCAAAATATGAACCCGGATCTACCCCCACATAGTACAGATGATTGAGATACGTCAGAGATGACTGTGCAATATTATGGGCCTCAAACAAATCCATGTATGTTTAACATTTACATAGTGCTGCTACGTGTCAATATAAAGAAACTAAATCTTGTATGAGACAGCAAGTTACATCATTTATAGTATTAGTATAGGCAACATATCCAACTTTGATGTAAAGTTAAGATCTAAAAGGGCACAAATACTGTAAACATATAGGAGCAGATATGTTTTATGAATTGGGGTTAAAAAGGGGTTGATTCCCCCACCAGGTTCTACCAGTGATATGTAGACAAAAATGGCACAGTCTCTGTGCAGACACCGGCAAGTATGTCAAATACAAGGTGCTTTGTGTGCCGGGAGGGTGACAAAGCCAAGTCTACTGGATAGAATTCTCGACTAACAGAATTCTATTCAATTCATTGTCGATTGACTGCGCGCCCTGTGGGTTTTCATTGTAATTTGGGATTTTTCAAGGCTGAATGATAGGTGAGGTTTGGCATTTAAAATACAATCACTGTATGGTAGACGGGATAACCACAGTAGCCGCAATATTAATTGAACTCTGTTCATAGTTGTTTAAATCATGATGACCTGGTTTTGATGACATGCTTTCATCATGATTAAGGCATGCTGATTTTAAAGGTAATACAAAGTTTTGTGAAATTTTGAAAATTGGGTGGATAGTGATTCTTTACAATTTGGATATATTTGGATGCCCCCGTGGATGTATTATAAGCCCTAGAAAAATTATCCCCTAAAACACTTCTGCTTTCGAGAAAAATTGAATATAAAAAATTACCAGTGCTCCCGGTAAATTTTGATAGCTTTCAAATAGCGCGACCATGAAAATCTCAGAATATTTAGTTATGATATATAATATCCTAACGGGAATAGCTAATCGGTCGATTTTAGTCAAGAAACATTGTTTTTATAGCTTTATTCATATCTTGACCTTGAGAGGGAGCTATACATCATAAAGAGTTTATTATTTACAATTTAAGACTCTATTTCAACCTCGACAACGATCACTGGATATTGTAGGATCGCATATGCTTCAAATATGTTCATTTGAACCAAATCCATGACCCCATACAAAAACTTTGTATCACCTTTAAAGAGACTCCCTTTCATGCGGTGCACTAAGGAATGAGGTACAAAATAGGATATAGCATAGATTTTAGAGTTTCCCACTCCATTAGTGATTTTTATCTGATATCTGAAATAGACTAGCATTTTGAGTGAAACCTGTCCACCTTCCCCCTCTAATACACTAGCCACAATAGACCAACACAAGACAAAAGCCAATTTAATAACAAATTTACGTTACAAATATGGCGGTTAGGTTCTGCTTACTACTGTTTACTCCTCAAAATGTGAGAACAAACATTGCGAATGTCTGCATGCTTTGCATATTTTATTTCGCTTCCATTATTCACACTCAACTGACTGCGCGTGGGTACATAAAGAATATTTAAAGTAAAGACCAGTATTGGAAACGCCCCCTCTCAAAAAATGAAATGGAAGCTCTTATTACCAATCGTGTGAAAGAATATGTTTTGACTAATACGTGATGCTATACATTTTGCCGAGAACCGCCTACTAATTGATATATTTGGTAAATTATTATATCTATTTGGACCGGATAGATATCGCTCACGTGTCGCGCACTTTTCGCGTAGTCCCATACACATATTTCAGTGTACAGTGCTTGTAACTTTACCAAGACTGGGTCAAATTTCTTATCATTTCGATGATTCCAGAACCTTGCAGTACACACCAATACTCAGGCGCGCCGGAAGCAGTTTGGGATTGGGGGGGCAAACATTCCAGGGGGCTCACCTTCCAGGGGCAGTGACGTAACTAGCAAAAACGTTGAGAAGGGGGGGGGGGCAGAAGAAAAATCTGCATCACCATCACTCTTACACGTTACATGCAGGGCAGGCCCCGCGGAACGTTTTTCAAAGTGGATTATTAACAATCAGGTAGAGCGTAAAATGGCATGGGGTCCAGGGGCTGAGCCCCCAGAAGTTTAGGGGTTTTAGGCATTAAAATTATGGTCAGATAAGCATATTTAGATACCTTATTTGTGACACTGGCAGGCCACTAATTGGCGGAGAGTCCAGGGAGCAGAGCTCCCGGAAGCTCGGGGGTTTTAGGTATGTAATAACGGTCAGATGAGCATACAGGGGACCGCCTTAGGGACCTTGGTGGGGTCTGGGGGCGGAGCCCCCGTAAGCTCTGGGGTTTTAGACATTTAATTACGGTCGGATGAGCATCCAGAGCCCCGCCTTAGGGCCCTTGGTGGGGTCTGGGGGTGGATGTTATGTTCTTTTGGGTTAAAAATACAAACCATCTTTATTCCTTTACTGCTTTTTTTTTTTTTTTGAGGGGGGGGGGGGGGGCGTTTTGGGGGGGCAAAAATGCGTTTTGCCCCCCACTTTTTTGATTGGGGGGGCAGCTGCCCCCCCCTGCCCCCCCACTTCCGGCGCCTATGCCAATACTTATATGCTAGATGATCAACCTTTTCTGATTGATTCCTCAAGGTTCCTTTCACAATGCAATCACATGACCAGAACTGGTCTTTATCTTTAAAGTTGGTCACAATACCCCCCAAATATCTTTTGTCGTTTATCGGTTGGTTTAGGGTCGGCTTACCCTTTACTAAATCCTGTACTATATTATATTTAGTCAGTGATTGATATTTCTGCCAGTGCATCAAGTTTTTGCATATACTGAACAGACACAATAATAACATCCTGATTGAATACAATGTATGTTTTTCATAACATTAGCACAATGAAGAGTATAACGACTTATTAGGGAAGTAAACTTTATGTTTCATCGTTGGTTGAGTAGTGCATAGTGATAGGGAATGTAAAGAGACATAGCTTGAATGAAAACATGATTGAATATAATCTGTTTGTGAAGAGGGTAAGGTAAACTGGAGAGAGAGGGGGGTGGGGAGAGGATACAGTAGTACATAGGGGAGGGAAGAAGAAGAGGGAGAGGGGGATAGAAGGGAAGGGAGAAGAGAGAAAGGCGTGTAGGGGAGTGGTAGGTAAGTGGAGGAGAAGAGTGACTGGAAAAGAGAGAGGGAGAGAGAAAGAGAGGGGAAAGGGGGTGTAAGAGAGTGGAAAGAGATGTGAGTAGAACAGAAAGAGAAAGAGAGGCGATGTAGGGGAGGGAAGGAGGGGCGAGAGAGATATATTTATATATAGAGAACAACTCTCACGCATGTTTTTTTAAATTATTATTGTTTTCCTATATTTATATCTTTGTCTCCTAGTATCATGGCATTTTAACTGAAGAGGAACTTCATTCCTACACAAAGAAAGCACAGATAAAAGGTCAGTATCCCATAATCCCTTTTGTGATGTTGAATTTCTGATATGTTTGTCTATGTTCTAACAAACACACGCACACCCACACAACGCAACACCAAACACGGTGATACAATACATTCACAACATACCTAGTTTTATCTATGAAGCAAACATATGACATGAATATGCTAATACACAGTGTATCTTTTTAAAATATTAATTTATGTTGTAAGAGCACAGTCATACATTGTCATTGGTTGTGCCTTTGAGCTTTTTTGTTGTTGAAAAACCTTACAATTAACGAAATATGGGAAAATAGGCCTAATCAATAACAAAATAAATGATAATATGAAATCAGATTTGAAGAAAAAAATAAAAAAAATGTATCAATCTTAATCTTGGCTAAATTCTGATTACTTTCATACACTTTGAATGAGTCATGGGTTCCTTCAAGTCTTATTCCCCTTCCTCATTATTATTGTAAGTGCGTAATTCGACAAGAACCCAATCCACTCCTTGTCAGAGCCATCGATATACCGAGTTTTGCCAACACGGGTCTAGTTGCTTATAGGGAATACTGCTAGTTTTGTTGGGCACGAACAAAACGAAGGAATACACGCCATATTGCGACCAACTGTTCCAAAGTTGGCCAAATGTATATATAGGCCTACATGGTTTTTGTTTGTATTAGATGAATTAATGGTAATAAAGTGATGATATTGTTATAAGAAGTCAAGATTATTTCACCTGTCACATAGAAAATAATTAAAGTACTTCGTGACGAAAAACATTGAATTTGTAACAAATAACGCATCATGTTGTTAATTTTCTGAATACACGATAAAGCTTTTCTATACCATAACTTTTAACTTCATGCATTCTTAATTTAGAATATGACATCATCTTACCGCTGGTTCATGATCCCTCGAAAGTATCAAAACGAAGCGTAGATTCAGCCAATGACAATGAAGCTCACAAAGTCACTTTCACCGCATTCGATGAGGAGCATCACGTGGTCCTTGAGCAAAATCGCTGGCTCCTGAGACCCGACCTGGAGGTAGAATATCTACAGCCGGATGGATCGATCAGGAAAGAACCGGTTCGGACCAGAGACTGCCATTTCTTCGCTACGTCAATCTCTCATACAGGATCAACGGGAGCTCTGAGCACATGCAGTGGATTGGTAAATATTTTAGTTGTATTTTATAAGACCCATTTCAACGTTAATAATTTGCCCCTTACATATAAATAGGATTATTTTTGAGATTTCACTATTATCTTTCTTTTTTTTCCTCCATGATTCCAAACTAAAACATTTGAAAGGAAAATACTACAATCTGTTTATTGCCAAGACGCTTGGTCCCTGACATTACACATTACCTTAGGGTGATTTTACGAATCATGTTTTATAGTATATTTCCTAGACTAACCAAATGTCTAACTTCTACCCAGGATAATGCAAAATAACTAACCCCCAATCCAAACATTAACAAAACCAATATGCCATTTCCGTAATGCAATGTATTCCTTTTTGTTATTATGTGCCTGGTTACAAAATATTTCATCTCGTACTAATATTTCTAATAATACTAATAATTGTTTTAATAGTCAGAATGCACATTGTATACATAAAGTGTTGTTAAGTAGGGCAGCCGTAGTTGTTTGTCGTGTTGCAACAACAAATGTTTGCAATTTGCATTCCTTCTATTTAGATACAATTATTCGTAACAAATATGTATATTTGTTGGAGCTAGGCCAAGTATCCTAAATGGAATGTCTCGCTATTATACTGTACCAAAATGTTCTCATTTCATTGTCAGAGAGGAATACTGTCAGTGGCAGATGAGCTGCTACACATAAAACCTCTCAAAGAGCACCATGCGAAGAGGAGTAGTAGTGAAGATGCAGTCAAACTCCACATCATCTACAAACGTAGCCCATCTACAGATGATGTCACCTCGTGCCCCGTAGAACCATGTAAGCCTTCCGAACACCTTCTGTTCACTTAATATACACATTTATGTCAGGTTAAAATCCAACCCTGATACCAAATTGCTCTGACAGAACGTAGACAAAATGATAAAGGTAGGTTGGTGAAAATATTACGGGATATATCAACAAGGCGTTACTCTTCTACAAATTCGGGGTTTCCAAGTTGAAACTTCGTTCTGAATACATTATTTCCTTCTTCTCGTGTATGATCTACCCTAAACCTATATCCGGGTTAATACACCCAAAACCGTGTAGGAGACAAACATATACATGTAGGGGTCCACAAATATTTCAAATAATCTTGTTCATATTTACATGTTTTATTTATTTATATATATTTTTTTTATTTGTCGTTTTATTATGACAGGGTAGCCCTTTCAGTTAAAAAAAATACTGCTCGTCCAAGGGGCCCTGTATCAACATAATCAAAAACATATTCACAAAACATATATACATACATAAGTTATAATGAACACACAAATTAAACAAGATATAATGTTGATATAAATGGGGGAGGGGATATAATATTCATGTCAGTATTAAGTAAATTTTAAACTTTGTGAGTGAAAGGAGTTTGCAGTGTTTTTTTAATGAATCCAGTGAGTTTAATAAACGTAAAGAAGGGGGTAATAATATTCCATATAACGGAGCCTTGATAACCGAAAGATCTTTTGAAGTACTCGGTTTTGTTTTTGTCAATATATAGAGGACAGGTAGCGTTCATTTGGTTTATCTTACATTAATTTTACAATGTTTCTTTCTCCAGTCACAGTTATGATCGATTCAAACAGTGCATCAGCGAATGGGACAGTGATTCCTGCCAATGAGACTGTCTACACGGGACCCTACCTCGGCGCCAAGTTCCTGGAGATCTTCTACGTGGTGGACAGTCTAGTTTACAATGAATACATGGATGATACAGAGAGCTATGCCACAACCATACTCAACATTGTAAGCATTTTTGGAGAAACTATTCCTTTTTAGAGGAACTGTTCCTTGATTTATTTTAATGGTTCCTATTTCTTGATTTAAAATAATGGTATTAATGACAAACCTCTGTATAAACCATACAAATATTCTGCTTTCCAATTAGACATTGAAATAGTTATATATGTTTTTTTTAAAATATTGACAGGTATCACATTGTATGTGCTCGCCAGATACATATGCCCATGTTTATGATATGACCTGCCCCCCCCCCACACAAACACACAAAAACAACCACGTTACATTGTTTCAGTTGTACTTCAATTTTGTTTAATCTCTTCTGTTTGTTTAATTTTTTGCAGGGCCTCTCTGAAGACCAATGTAATTTTTTGAAATAGATATTCCTTCAAATATTATTCTTTAAACAATAGTTTGTATTAATATCTTTTAATATTTTCCATAAAATCCACTACCCAGTCTGCGTTTACTGACATAGTACACATGTAGTGAAAAGTTGCAAACTGCACCGCTGTTGTTCGGCTATGCATTCTTCTTTCTTTGAAGTGTGCAGGGCTGTTGTGTACTGCACTACTTTATAAAAATACCAGTGCTTATCACTCTATTTTGTAACTTTTCACTTTTGACCCTGCCTCTTATTCTGATATACAGCTGATTCCATTGCTGCAAAATCGTAACAAATATGGTGTCATCGTAACGGGGAATAAACATAAATGTACCTTGTAATGAAAGTAAACAAAGCAATAACTATTCCATGACAAGAGAGATATCATCGATCAAACTCGAGTTTCCAAACCTTTTTTGAAGGGTTAAGATCATTCATTCACATTAGGAACACTATATATAAACACAATTTTCTATGTGTTTTCCACCTATTTTCCCCGCGAAACATAGATGAGCAGGCGTTATGCAGACCCTAGCCTTGACATCAGCATGAGAATATCAGTGGTCCGTCTCCTTATCTCAATGACGGAAACATTAACGGTAAGATATTGTATTTGTAACTCCTGTCATATTGAATTTATTGTTTCCATTGATCGTTTGTTATAATTCACTTACATCAAATAAACCCCTTTACAACCCTTGGGCATTGTGACAATCATGAACACTCATCCAATATACGAGGTTATGATATATCCATAAACTAAGGTCATATTTAAAAATTACTGCTGCCCTTCATTGCTCTACTTTTGTATACAACAATAATTAAATGCAGCTTTCCTCTATCAGCATTAGGAGGGCACCATATGGCCATATAATATCCTTTCTTACCAGATCAAAAAAATCACCAAAAGGCGGAATTGATACCTTTCCTGATTCTATGGTTCACTGGTCACCAATGAAAAGGGGTATTCTAAGACAAGGTCCTGGCATTAAAGGGATCGTTTAACAATTTTAAATCTGAGATACACGGAACTACGTGTTATCAGTGTCTGTGATATGGTGTAATATTGAAGCCCTAACAAAAATTGCGCTTCAAAATGATCAAGAAGTGCCTCAAAAAAGTAAAAATCTTTGAGTGACGGGTTTTACCATACGGTACTCATTTTCCCCAATACACTGTAGTGTTATGAAACAAACGGTTTTCAAAATGTGTAATTCCAATCATAAATATCTTGATAATGAGACAGGCGATCGGCTTGTAAAAGTCATGGGGTTCCTGACTGACCTAAAGGTATATAATTATCATTGCAGCATGAGCTAAATACAGATTTTTGTTATCAGAATCTTAGACAAAGTTACCGGATCCCTTTAATATGACATTGTACTTGCCATCCTGTAGATACTACGGAATATTGGGGAGTCCACTGCCTAGCTGGACTATTTCCATGTCGCGCCAAATCCTGAGAAAATAACACATCCTCAACGCTAAAGCCGGCGATAGTTCTTGCTTTGTATTCTCAACCGGAGTTTTTTTCGACGGGTGTATTTTCGTGGGTCGCAGGATGTGTGCGTGCGGGATGCGTCTTATTTTTTCGTACCACGGCGAGGCCAGATTGAGCTCGCGAGGTAAACCTGCGCATGCGCACTCGCAAAGGAAACCAGCGCATGCGCACGTGGAATCCGGTAGGGTGATTAACAGGGTGATAGTAATTATACAAATCAATCTGTCATCAACTCATCGTCAGCTCAATCGGTAAGGACAGCGTGTTACTATTAGAACTTTGGAAATTGGAATTGACGTGAGGGTTCAAATCTCAGTTTATTTAGTTTTTTTGCCTTTATAAATAGTGAGGCCAAGCAATAAATAATCAAAGTCGAATTGTTTGTGACCTCTTTGCAAGCTCTCATAGCTTGTTATGTATGAAAATGATTCATACTGGAATCTGGCCTCGCCGTGGTACGAAAAAATAAGACGCGTGCGGGATGCGTGTAAATGCCTCGGCCACACCTTTGGGTATTTGGCTTGCGTATTGCTGCGTTTTTATGGCAAGCCGTTTTAACATTTATTTCTATTTCTTGATATCAATAATACATTTCTTGATATCAAGAAAAAATGGCTTGCCATAAATAAGCAGTAATACGCAAGCCAAATACGCGAAGGTGTGACTGAGGCATAAGCGTGGAGGACATAGATGATTGAAAAATGAAAAATATATAAAAACAGACAAAATCTGAACTAATTATTGGGTAGTAGTAGGCCTACTTTATTCTATAACTTGGCACAAATTATATATTCATGGTTTCTGTCTTTCGTGACAAGATGTAATCAATAATAATAATAATATCAATATTATATATATATACTGTAAGTCAATATATAATAATTAACAACCCAAGCTACCACTGAGAATTAATTTCTGTACAATATTTTGGTATCGCTAATTTTTTTTTCTCTCTCTCTTTCTCTCTCCTTTCATTCATGTTATCTTCGTGTGCGCTAAGCAGCATGCTAGTATTAAGCGATTTATAAATGTTGCATTATTGTTCTTTAATACATAAATATACTTGTCTGTATGGTCTTTGGCGGATCAAAGGTTCTCCTGCTGGTAATGGGAAGGAATTACTCTCAAAATGACTCCAATACGCAGAAGGGGTTGTTACAATTTCCAGGTGTCCCTTAGGGGTCGGCATTTTCTACCGGTGCGGCACAATGAGGGGGGGGGGGGGAGGGGGGCACATTTTCGTTCATACTAGAGGTCGGGATTTTGATGGGTGAGGGGAGGGGGTTGCCCTACTTGCTCCCTGGATCCAGCACCAGTTGGTGTATATGCATGTTAGCCTCTAGTCTCAAAACCAATATGTGTACACCTTCAGTGGGGAGGGGGGGGGGGGGGGGAGGCTGCCCCTGTCGGATCCGCCGGTAACCTTTGACAATGCAATAAATTTAGTTATTTTGTATTGATATTGCCTATAGGCCACTGATACCGGTGGATCTCCAGTAACTATGACACCTACTAATAACGGAGATACAAGCCTCGAAGATTTCTGCGTTTGGCAGGCTGCTCAGAGCGTCAACAATGACTCGAATCCTGACGACTGGGACCTAGCAATCCTTTTCACTGGGTCAGTAAAACAAATAGAAAGTATATAAAGTTATCAAGAGGTCAATTAATTAAATATTAAACAAAGCGGATGTGTTAATGCTATTCGTCTGTTTTGGAGCCAGAAGGGTGTTAACTCAAATACTTTATACCAAGTACACACCGTTCTGGCTCTGACATAAACCCTCATATATTTACCTAAAAAGAAACCCCAACTGCATTACTTTACATAGATTAGTTATGCATTTGCCACACTACACCCAGGTGAAGTAAATGGGTACCTGGTAGGAATTTATTCCTTGAAACGCAGCGCGCGTAACAGCTGCACTGCTAAAGCCAGGGTAATTTTGTTCCATTAATATTGTAGAGCGCTTAGAGACTTCTGATAAAGTAAGTGTTAGGCGCTATATAAGCACTATAATTATTTATTATAAAGGCATATGGAATATCTATGAGGGAAAAACCTGCATTTATCAAACCAAACATTTTTGACCACGTAAGTCTGACTCCTTCGACAAAATTTAAATTAGCTTAAAAGCAACAAAAAGCAGCAAACATTCAGTTTACCATCGAGTGTGAACAATTTATATAAAAAGTCGACAACATTTATCTTTATATGTCATTGTTGTACTGGCAGTTGGTTTGTATGGTTTCTGTGTAAGCGTACAGCAACACATTTCTTCCGATTAATTTCAGGTCTTTTATATAAAGTGCATATGGTCATGGTTCACACAATGATATTTCTCCCTTTTCTCTCTCTCTCTCTCTCACCGCTTCGGTCTTTAATAGTCACGATATTGCTTCCGATGGTGTTGACCCGGGGCTGCTGGGACTAGCATATGTAACTGGAGCGTGTGACCTGGACTTAAAGTGTTCTATCAACGAGGATTACGGATTTCTAGCCGGACTAGTTATGGCTCACGAAACAGGGCACTCGTAAGTAAACCAAAATAAACAAAGAAAAAAAAAGAGAAACAAAACTACATCACAAAATAAAGAAAAAAAGAACGAAAGCTAAAGTCCTCGATCTCCTTGTACATTGATAGTAATTTTTGTTTGCATGTTTAGCATTCGATGAGTGAGCTTTCTTGCCTTTACAAACGAGATAGCAAGGAGGAAGATTTAAAACCGGTATTGATGAACTCAGTCAGACAGCATATATGACTCCACACCGACTCCAAACCGATCGATTCTTGGCCATTCATGGGAGGCCCTAATGTAATGTTCTGTTCGGTCTGTTGTCCGTCTGCTGTCGGTCGGATGTCGGTCTGTTTGTCGGTCTGTTTGTGGGTCTTTTGTAGTTCTGATGTCGGTCTGATGTCGGTCTATTGTCAGTCTATTTTCGGTCTGATGTCGGTCTGTTTGTGGGTCTATTGTCAGTCTATTGTTGTTCTGATGTCGGTCTGTTTGTGGGTCTATTGACAGTCTATTGTCGGTCTGATGTCGGTCTGATGTCGGTCTGATGTGGGTCTATTGTCAGTCTATTGTCGGTCTGATGTCGGTCTGTTTGTGGGTCTATTGACAGTCTATTGTCATTCTGATGTCGGTCTGTTTGTGGGTCTATTGTCAGTCTATTGTTGTTCTGATGTCGGTCTGTTTGTGGGTCTATTGACAGTCTATTGTCGGTCTGATGTCAGTCTATTGTCGGTCTGTTTGTGGGTCTATTGTCAGTCTATTGTCGGTCTGATGTCGGTCAGTTTGTGGGTCTATTGTCAGTCTATTGTCGTTCTGATGTCGGTTTGTTTGTGGGTCTATTGTCAATCTATTGTCGGTCTGATATGGGTCTGTTTGTGGGTCTATTGTCAGTCTATTGTCGGTCTGATGTCGGTCTGTTTGTGGGTCTACTGTCAGTCTATTATCGGTCTGTTTATGGGTCTATTGTCAGTCTATTGTCAGTCTATTATCGGTCTGTTTGTGGGTCTATTGTCAGTTTATTGTCGGTCTGATGTCGGTATGTTTGTGGGTCTATTGTCAGTATATTGTCGGTCTGATGTCGGTCTGTTTGTGGGTCTATTGTCGTTCTGATGTCGGTCTGATGTGGGTCTATTGTCAGTCTATTGTCGGTCTGATGTCGGTCAGTTTGTGGGTCTATTGTCAGTCTATTGTCGTTCTGATGTCGGTCAGTTTGTGGGTCTATTGTCAGTCTATTGTCGGTCTATTGTCGGTCTGTTTGTGGGTCTATTGTCAGTCTATTGTCGTTCTGCATGATGACGGTCTGATGTGGGTCTATTGTCAGTCTATTGTCGTTCTGATGTCGGTCGGTTTGTGGGTCTATTGTCAGTCTATTGTCGGTCTGATGTCGGTCTGTTTGTGGGTCTATTGACAGTCTATTGTCAGTCTATTGTCGGTCTGTTTGTGGGTCTATTGTCAGTCTATTGTCGGTCTGATGTCGGTCAGTTTGTGGGTCTATTGTCAGTCTATTGTCGTTCTGATGTCGGTTTGTTTGTGGGTCTATTGTCAATCTATTGTCGGTCTGATATGGGTCTGTTTGTGGGTCTATTGTCAGTCTATTGTCGGTCTGATGTCGGTCTGTTTGTGGGTCTATTGTCAGTCTATTGTCGGTCTGATGTCGGTCAGTTTGTTGGTCTATTGTCAGTCTATTATCGGTATGATGTCGGTCTGTTTGTGGGTCTATTGTCAGTCTATTGTCGGTCTGATGTCGGTCTGTTTGTGGATCTGATGTCGGTCTATTGTCAGTCTATTGTCGGTCTGATGTCGTTCTGTTAGTGGGTCTATTGACAGTCTATTGTCGGTCTGATGTCGGTCTGTTTGTGGATCTGATGTGGGTCTATTGTCAGTCTATTGTCGGTCTGATGTCGGTCTGTAAGTGGGTCTATTGGCAGTCTATTGTCGGTCTGATGTCGGTCTGTTTGTGGGTCTGTTTGTTAAATAAATTGTAAATTGATTTTTTAAATTGTAAATTGATTCGGTTTATTGAAATAAAAGAACATGCAGCTGGGAAGCTGAAATTATTCAATTAACAAAGTAAATATATACAACACAATAAACGATCAAAATATGAATGACAAAACGTAAATCATGCCTATTGAAACAAAATGAGAATCAAATATTACATCAAAATCTAAATATATTACAAACATTAAATCAAAATCAAAATATATTACGAATATTACATCAAAATCTAAATATATTACAAATATTACGTTAAAATTTAAATATATTACAAGTATTAAAAACATTAAAAACCTTCTGTGTCATCAAAAAAGTAGAGAGAGAGAGAGAGAGAGAGAAAGAGAGAGAGAGAGGAAGAGAAAGAGAAAGACGGAACTAGAAAGAGGAATATAAGGAAGAAGAAAAAAGAAAGTTTGTCAGGGAGTATTCGAAAGATTGGAGGAGAGGCGTTGAGAGGGAATGAGTAGGACAAGAAAAATAGAAAGAGAGAAGAATGTCTGCCAAGTGCACCTCAAGTTGAAATATGATTTAAAAAGTAAAAAAACAGATTTAAAAAAAAAAAAAAAAGAGAAGTCATATTCATATTCACTGTTACCAGCAAAGTACATGTAAATGTTTGACAATATAATATATCAACGTCATTTATTTAAAAAAAAAAAAAAAAAATCAAAAAAAATCAAAAAATCGTTAAACTGAAAAAAGTATAGTTATGCCAATCCCGCAACACATCAAAGTTCAATGCAAATAATTTTGTAACTCAAAATGATTATATGTCGGTTTAAAAAAAAAAGAAAGAAGAGAAGTCATATTTACTGTTACTATCAAAGTATCAAAGTACATGTAAGACAAAGAAGAAAAGCAACAAAAAAAAAACACCTAATTATGTATTGTGTGAAGAACGAAGAAAATAAAAAAATAAATAAAAAGAAGGAAAAGGTGATGATAGCTGAGGAAAAAGGTAAGAAAAAAGAAAGAAAAAAGAAAAAGATGAGAACCCAAGAGTAGAGGAAGGAGAAGGGGTTTCACACAAAGCATGAGTAACATGGGAAAGCACGGAATGTAACAACCTCTGATGTCGGTCAGTTTGTTGGTCTATTGTCAGTCTATTATCGGTATGATGTCGGTCTGTTTGTGGGTCTATTGTCAGTCTATTGTCGGTCTGATGTCGGTCTGTTTGTGGATCTGATGTGGGTCTATTGTCAGTCTATTGTCGGTCTGATGTCGGTCTGTAAGTGGGTCTATTGGCAGTCTATTGTCGGTCTGATGTCGGTCTGTTTGTGGGTCTGTTTGTTAAATAAATTGTAAATTGATTTTTTAAATTGTAAATTGATTCGGTTTATTGAAATAAAAGAACATGCAGCTGGGAAGCTGAAATTATTCAATTAACAAAGTAAATATATACAACACAATAAACGATCAAAATATGAATGACAAAACGTAAATCATGCATATTGAAACAAAATGAGAATCAAATATTACATCAAAATCTAAATATATTACAAACATTAAATCAAAATCAAAATATATTACGAATATTACATCGAAATCTAAATATATTACAAATATTACGTTAAAATTTAAATATATTACAAGTATTAAAAACATTAAAAACCTTCTGTGTCATCAAAAAAGTAGAGAGAGAGAGAGAGAAAGAGAGAGAGAGAGAGAGAGAGGAAGAAAAAGAGAAAGACGGAACTAGAAAGAGGAATATAAGGAAGAAGAAAAAAGAAAGTTGGTCAGGGAGTATTCGAAAGATTGGAGGAGAGGCGTTGAGAGGGAATGAGTAGGACAAGAAAAATAGAAAGAGAGAAGAATCTCTGCCAAGTGCACCTCAAGTTGAAATATGATTTAAAAAGTAAAAATAACAGATTTAAAAAAGAAAAAAAAAAGGAAAAAAAAAAGAGAAGTCATATTCATATTCAATGTTACCATCAAAGTACATGTAAATGTTTGACAATATAAAATATCAACGTCATTTATTTAAAAAAAAAAAAAAAAAAAAATCAAAAACAAAATCAAAAAATCGTTAAACTGAAAAAAGTATAGTTATGCCAATCCCGCAACACATCAAAGTTCAATGCAAATAATTTTGTAACTCAAAATGATTATATGTCGGTTTAAAAAAAAAAGAAAAAAAAAGAACTGAGAGAAGTCATATTTACTGTTACTATCAAAGTATCAAAGTACAATTGTAAGACAAAGAAGAAAAGCAACAAAAAAAACACCTAATTATGTATTGTGTGAAGAACGAAGAAAATAAAAAATAAATAAAAAGAAGGAAAAGGTGATGATAGCTGAGGAAAAAGGTACGAAAAAAGAAAGAAAAAAGAAAAAGATGAGAACCCAAGAGTAGAGGAAGGAGAAGGGGTTTCACACAAAGCATGAGTAACATGAGAAAGCACGGAATGTAACAACCTTAAAGTACAAGGATAATATTATCAAAAAGATATTGCACAAGGTAAAGTAATATGAGTATATAACACTGAAGAAAAGAGGAGGAGAGGGAAGAAAAGAGGAGGAGAGGGAAGACAAGCAAAAAGGGGGTATAAAATAGTGAAAAATAAGATCAAAGAACAGAGAATATCCATGATAGATAGATTTGCAAATTAAGTGAACTGCATTATAGATAATCATTGAATGTCATTGCATTTTTACGTGTAATCTCAAAAAAGTACCACAGCTATAAACAGTGAGAGAGATAAATAGATAAATAAATAAATAGTTGATATAACTGCATTACAATGAGGAATTCAAAATGACTGACAGAGAAGGGATAGTTGATAGTCTATATCTCTGCGTTCTACAAAATGGAATGTCAAGACTTTGAGAGTTCCGAAGTTGTAATCGCGTACGGGACTGTGTTTGTCTAGTAGGGGGCAAAAAGTTACGATAACGATCAGACTGGAGCAAACCTTCACCAAAACGAAGGAGAAGCTCATTCCTTCTTAGTTCCAAGGTAGTGAGTCCATACAGGATGAGTTGCTTACTATACGAGAGAACATTGGGGAAAGCTATGCAGCGGAGGACACGTTTTTGAACCCGCTCAAGTTCATCAACCTGAGCCTTGGTGAGACTTGACCCCCAGACAGGTGATCCAAACTCCAACAATGGACGAATATAGGACTTATAGATGATCAATAAATCCTCTACATTAGCACCAAGACGCTTAGGATGTAGAATCGGCGTGCAGCACGAGAGACCATGGTCTGGACTTGACGATCCCATTTAAGATTCGCTTGTATCGCGATTCCAAGAAGAACTTGTGAGTCGACCCATTCTAAGCGACTTTCGTTGATGGTAAACGGTACTTTCGGTGGAGCATTTCTCAAAAAACTAAACCAAATGACTTTGCATTTCTCTGGTTTTGGCTTCATATCATTCACATTGCACCATTCACTCAGCGCATCGATGTGGGTTTGCAGGGAACTTTCTTGTGATTTATGAACAACTTCCAACATACTGAGGTCATCCACATACTTCCACCTATCCTCAGTAGTAAGGGCCGCATCGTTCACCATAACGAGGAAAATGATCGGACCCAATTTGGTCCCTTGGGGGACGCCGCAAGTGGGTCTATTGTCAGTCTATTGTCGGTCTGATGTCAGTCAGTTTGTGGGTCTATTGTCAGTCTATTGTCAGTCTGATGTCGGTCTGATGTCGGTCTGATGTGGGTCTATTGTCAGTCTATTGTCGGTCTGATGTCGGTCAGTTTGTGGGTCTCTTGACAGTCTATTGTCGGTCTGTTTGTGGGTCTATTGTCAGTCTATTGTCGGTCTGTTTGTGGGTCTAATGTCAGTCTATTGTCGGTCTGTTTGTGGGTCTATTGTCAGTCTATTGTCGTTCTGATGTCGGTCTGTTTGTGGGTCTATTGACAGTCTATTGTCGGTCTGTTTGTGGGTCTAATGTCAGTCTATTGTCTGTCTGTTTGTGGGTCTATTGTCAGTCTATTGTCGGTCTGATGTCGGTCACTTTGTGGGTCTATTGTCAGTCTTTTGTCGGTCTGATGTCGGTCTGTTTGTGGGTCTATTGACAGTCTATTGTCGGTCTGATGTCGGTCTGATATGGGTCTGTTTGTAGGTCTATTGTCAGTCTATTGTCGTTCTGATGTCGGTCTGATATGGGTCTGTTTGTGGGTCTATTGTCGGTATGATGTCGGTCTGTTAGTGGGTCTATTGTCAGTCTTTTGTCGGTCAGTTTGTGGGTCTAATGTCAGTCTTTTGTCGGTCAGTTTGTGGGTCTAATGTCAGTCTACTGTCGGTCTGTTTGTGGGTCTATTGTCAGTCTATTGTCGGTCTGATGTCGGTCTGATATGGGTTTGTTTGTAGGTCTATTGTCAGTCTATTGTCGTTCTGATGTCTGTCTGATATGGGTCTTTTTGTGGGTCTATTGTCGGTATGATGTCGGTCTGTTAGTGGGTCTATTGTCAGTCTTTTGTCGGTCTGATGTCGGTCTGTTTGTGGGTCTATTGTCAGTCTATTGTCGTTCTGATGTCGGTCTGTTTGTGTGTCTATTGTCAGTCTATTGTCGTTCTGATGTCGGTCTGTTTGTGGGTCTATTGACAGTCTATTGTCGGTCTAATGTCGGTCTGATATGGGTCTGTTTGTGGGTCTGTTTGTGGGTCTATTGACAGTCTATTGTCGTTCTGATGTGGGTCTATTGTCAGTCTATTTTCGGTCTGATGTCGGTCTGTTTGTGGGTCTATTGTCAGTCTATTGTCGTTCTGATGTGGGTCTATTGTCAGTCTATTTTCGGTCTGATGTGGGTCTGTTTGTGGGTCTATTGACAGTCTATTGTCGTTCTGATGTGGGTCTATTGTCAGTCTATTTTCGGTCTGATGTCGGTCTGTTTGTGGGTCTATTGTCAGTCTATTGTCGTTCTGATGTGGGTCTATTGTCAGTCTATTGTCGGTCTGATGTGAGTCTGTTTGTGGGTCCTTTGTCAGTCTATTGTCGGTCTGATGTGGGTCTGTTTGTGGGTCTATTGTCGGTCTGATGTCGGTCTGTTTGTGGGTCTATTGTCAGTCTATTGTCGGTCTGATATTGGTCTGTTTGTGGGTCTATTGTTAGTCTATTGTCGGTATGTTTGTCACGTGGGTCTATTGTAGGTTTATTTTCGGTCTGATGTCGGTCATGTGACATGGGTTTTATACATCGGTCATTTTCTGGTCGGTCTGTTGTCGGTCTGGGCCCCATTGCATAAAACTTGCCTTTAATGGTCATGGTGGTAACTCCCTTGGAAACCTTGATTCGATTGGCCGTTGTGTGATGTTGTTGTTATAGTTGATATTGATGGAAAAGTTACCGTCGGCGGTAGGTTTTATGCCAGTCTCGTTGGTAACTGAGGTGTTATTATATACCTCAGGTGCAACTCCACATCAGACTCCAAAGTCCAAACCGACTCCAAGCCAACCGATTCTTGGCCGTTCGACATGTGTGGATAAACGTTCAGTCTGTTGTCGTTCCGGAGTCGGTTTTGTTGGTACGACTAGGGTATAAGTGTTGTTTGTCTGCGTGTGTGGTTGTGTGTGTGTTTTTTGTGCATTAATGGTTTGAAGATCAAGGCAGCGTTTCATCAAACCGTCTTAAGTACAATTTCGCAAAAAACACATCTGATACGCGTATCAATAGGATGATGGTGAACTTATTACAGTTTTTTTAGACGATGCCCAAAGCTACACAAAAAGTACATTTGGTTTTGACTTCTTGCCTTTACGATGGACTCGAGTTATCACTTTTTGTCATTGGCAGTCTGTTTTAATTGAACCTGTTTTAATTCACCACATTCAATGGCATAAAATAGATGACTTTAATTAGATTTTTAATCGATTTGATAGACCCGTTTAACTACATAAAACATGAAATAGGTCCCATTATCCAAAACGTTTGTAACACTACTTATTTGTTGTAGTTACGAAGTTCTTTGGTATTTTGTTCCATATGTTACCCCTAAATTGAAAGATATTTAAATGTACAACCTATTGACTATTTTTATATCACTACTGTGGCATGGATCA
>JAVYIG010017117.1:0-27772 GCA_035222895.1 Strongylocentrotus droebachiensis
CTTTATAATTGACATTTTCCCACTAATTTGATTTAAAGTGGACAGACCCTGACCAAGATGGAAAAGAGGCCAGTGGCAGAGTCACCGCCAGACTTTCTGTGGGTCACGCTACAGCGCTGGAAAGAATCAGAGGTCCGGCAAGCTTTGTCCGAATCTCGACTTACCAAAAATACAGAAAGGATGAATGTCAGCCATTGCCTCTCCCTTCCACTTGAAGACGGATTTATGCAGGAATATCACCTTGGAAGCTTAATGGTAAGAGTTAAAACGTATATGGTAGTATTTGACAATTTTTAGGTCAATAGGCCCAATATGAACTTATGTCGTTGTTGTTTTGTAGTGGGTTACTAGAGGTACAAAGAATTTCTACACATGTATGATTTTGAAATTCTGTTCCAAACATTACTTATGGTAATCTATGTGTGTGACTCAGACGAGTGCAAGACGTAAAGCAAGCTTAAAGATATTTATTAACATATTTAGAATAAAATAAAACTCATTTTGTTTCTTGAAAATGGTATAAACATGAGTTATAGTTTTAAAATACCAATCTAAAAGTCTCATAAAGAAATATCTATGGGAAATCACCCCTTTGAATAAGTTGCTGTACAATCCCTTGATGAGAATAGTTATTCCATCAAAAAAAAAGAAAAAGAAAATGAAAGTGGATATTTTATGCAGTTAGGAAATGGGAGGTGACCCAATCCTCTTTCATTCTTGTCATTAGATGCATGAAGGAAGCACCATGTCCAGTGGACATTACACTGCACTTGTTTGTAAGGAAACGTGGATCCTGTATGATGATGAGAAGGTGTCTGTGACTGATATTGATCTTGCATCACCTTCTATAGCTGGTGTGGGATATAAGAAAGGTATGTTTCTGTCTTTTGTAATCTACTTATCTTTAATAAATTTCCACGATTATTGACGAGACAAATGTAACTGAGAGGGATTACAAGGTATTAATTTCTGGTATGAATTTTTATTATTCATTCATGTCAGAGAGGAGGGGGAAATAGAACAAAGTTATTTTTATACATGTACAAGTATGTAACCTAGGACCCTGTATAGGCCAGTGATTAAAAACCTTGAAATCTGGTTGATGCTAGAATACCTGGTACTTGTTCCAAAATAGAAGAGAAACAATAATTCTGTCTCAACCACGTTAAGATAAATGAACTATTACATTAATGATTAGATTGAGGGTCAAATTCACATAGTCCAGATGCTGTATGGAGTTATCATTAGCATACAGACATATTATTTCAACTTTTCTACAATGAATTATTTTAATTAAAAAATTGTAGATACATTTTCCAATTAATTCTTTCAATTATTAATTGTAGATATGTTTTCCACAACACTCATTCGATATGGATTCAATTTAATTTCCTGCAAGGTTACTAATGAATTTTAATGATAATTTTTCATTACAGGTGATATGTATAAGGTTGAGAAGGCATCCTCCCAAGAAGCTGTCAACACTGCTGCAGACTTGAAGGTAGGTTTATATATTGCTGAAAATTATACCTCTAAGTTTTACATGTATTGTTGTGTAGGGATCGTATAATTATATGAGGAGTCCGTAAATGAAGCGAAGAGGTACAAGTTGATGTATTTACAATTCAATTATATTTATCAGGCAGAGTCCAGATGGCATAGGTAAAGTTGAAGAACAATATGAATATATCGAGTAAGGAGCAAAGCTCCTCAATTCGATAGTCTACCAGAATTATGTGGTGATGAGTTGGTAGCTAGATGAGAAGTTTCTCTATAATGGAGAAACTCCACTATCAGGTAAAATTTGGGGGCATCTTATTCTTACTGGGGTAAAAGTGTAAAGGGTTCTAATTGGTCTATAGCACTTGTCCATCATGGTTGCTATGGGATTGGAGGAGTGGTCAAGGGAGATGGAGTGGTCAAGGGGTGGTCTATGAGTCATCGTTCATGGGACAAAGAAGTCATACATGTGCTATCTCTGGGGGTTATGTTTATGGTCAAATAATAGGGGGTCTGTATCTTAATGGGAACATAATGTGTTCCTGGATAAAGGGATAATAAACAGGGACTTGTTAGGACAGGTGGTCAGGAAGTGAGGGGGATAGATAAAAGTCAAAAAGGGAACAACACGTAATATTATATGTAGTTATACTTAATACTACACAACAGTATGTAGAAGTCCTGTGATGATGCTTCTGAAATGCATTTTGAGGGCTTAATTGTTACATAATATTACAAACACTAGTGATAGCATTTAGTGCCTTGCAGCTTTTTTTTTTTTGGTAACCCTTAAGGGCGGGGAGCATTCGCCATGATATGTTCAAGGTTTTTTTTTTTTGCTGCGAGCTTTTGTGACTCTAATCCTATTCTGACCCCCCCCCCCCCCGCAGCTTTTAAATGATGATATTCTCATTGACTTGTGTACTGTAGCAACACAAATACAAATATTTAGATATATATGTGGGAACCTATGCTACGCTAATGCCAATAATTCAAAAAGTATTTGAGATAAAGGTATGAAATTTGTAGGGTTATTCATGTCATCCCTTCTTTATCTTACTGTATTTTTCCTATTTCAGTCTGTATATACCTATATACCCCGTACATGGTTTTTTAATTTTTTTATGGTTGAATAAATAATAATAATAATAATAATAATCTGTTTTATGATTTGGGGAGGACGCTCTATGATCCTTTAGCAGTGATATGCAAATTTATTAGCCAAAGAACCAAGACAAGATTCCTGTTGTGACTCAGTGATCAAAGTCCAAATAAAGCCTGGGTAGGGGCCCTTGAGCACTTAATATTTCTTTCATCTGGGCCATAGATTGCGACTGCAGACATACACTTTGAACATATTTGTTTCTCTTAGATGGCTGCTGTACCATTTGCTGATGTACTTAACCACGTGGAAGCTATTGTTGCCGGAAAAGTGAGGTTATATTAATTATATGCCATGTCATTCAGCCTTTGAGCTGCAATGTGGTTTTGAATAATAAATACCATTTCAATCAATCAATCTTACGTAATGGTAGGATCGGAGATAAGTTTTACTTATGTAAGTAGGAGCCTGTTTTGAGCATCTTTTAATGGGGGCTATTTAGACCGAGTCATGCTTCGATAGGAATGGGTTTGTTTCTTTGAAGCGTCTGGCCTTAGATACCCCTTCCCCAACCCCCTCCTTTCTTGAGAGTAAATTGTAACTAGTCTATGACTTATGACTCACCTGAGTACAAGTAAATTAAAAGATCATATTTGTTATTCTAGAAACCTTTTATTTAAACTATAACTGTTTAACAAAATATTTCTTTGTTTGTAATGTAACTTAGATCATCAAGACATGACCTGTTCATGGAGAGGAAATTGGTCGTATTGAAGGAACTCAGCTATGATGGACTAGGAGAGTTTTCAAATGAGGTACTAATAACAGTTTTTCATATTGCATAATTGTTGACACGCACCTGTGAAGAACTGTCTCTATTTTTGGAGAAAGAATGAGCATTTTTCACCTTTGACAAGCATGTGTCCCTATTTTTGTAAAAAAAAAAATCTTTCTATATAATTGTATTTAAGATTCATGGATGTTCCTATTTTGACATTTTGACATTTTTTTGTCCCAGCCAAACAAACTTTGCGAGGGGGCTATAAAACAGGCTCCATACATGTGTGCGTTCTTGTGTCCGTCCATGCAAAATCACAAAAAAGGCTACTCCTCTTTCATTTGTTGATGGTTTGGAGTTTTTTTTTGTTCCATTTGGTAAAACTACATGAAACACACAGAAGTTCTACACAAACATTATTTATGCAAATTGATTCAATTTATTCCAATATAAAAAAAAAATGCTTCTTTTCCATATATTTCGCACTGAGTAATTTACTCATTCTCTTGTTTTTAATCATTTGACCATATTTCTTGACTTCGAGGGTTGGCAGATAGGGTAATCTATTGTATAGGTTGATTAGGGCTATGTGTCTCCCTTGAGCAAATAAGGGATAACTTTCACTTACATGTATCATGGGTACACAGGTGAATTTGTACCTACAAAGTACATTCTGTCCATTATATTCTGTGAGAGAAGATATTGGGTCAGATGTTTATATGGGGTCACATAAATGGAACATCTTTGTCAATCCATTGATACATATAGACAATGGTCTTTTAACCCTATATAGCCCGGGCTATTTTGAAACTGTATAGCCCGGGGGGGGGGGGGGGGGGGCTTGTCAGGCCCCCCTCTGAGATCTCGGCCGTTGACCGCGCAATCGCGATGAAAATCAGCACGCACGTTGCCCATGACGTAATCTCCAAAGTCTTATCATTAATTTTTTACAAAACAATGTAATTTTCTTGATTATGCTAATTATACTAATTTATGCATGAAATCAGATTTTTGCTGCAAATCACTATTATTAAGCTTCAAATAGGCTATTTTTTTTGTCTAGATACTCGTAGTATTCTCAGTAGTGGCGCTGTTAATCGTGAATATATAGACCATAACAATGTTGCTTTTGTTGTGTGTTTTTTTTCTTTCTCAGGGCAAGTTCTTACCTGAATTACGTCTTATACCCAGAGGCATTCAGCTTTGTGTTCAATGCAGGTATATATGTCTCTAGGAATACACATTTCTTCCTCAATAAGAAAATTTCAAGAATGTCACACTGCCGTATGTCCTTCTGTCTGTCCAGCCATTCGTAAAAGTCTTGTGAACACTAGTTTCCATTCGATAACTTTTGTAATGTTTGACAGATTTTGATGAAATTTGATATGAAGGTACATGTACATGGTATCATACTATAGCCAAGAATGATTTTGGAGTATGTAGGTCAAAGATCATGGTTCATCCCATAAAGTCATAAACTTTATGTTCATTCAGTCCCCAGATGTTAGTGACTTCCTTGCCTAGTAATATAATAGTATAGTCCTGTAGACATAAATTGTTCTGACTGTCCTTGTTGTTTTTGTGTTGTATTTTTTTGTGATCTCCCTGAACAAGAACTACAGTGGGCAAGTCAATTATATCACTGTTTTGTTAGCAGAGATGCCAACCCTCCCGATTTCATCGGGAGGCTCCCGATAATTCACCCCAACTCCCGACCTTACGATCACCATCCTTATCCTCCCGATTTTTAAAAAAAAAAATATTTTTTTTTTTTTTATTTTTTTTTTTTAATTTTTTTAATTTTTTTTTTTTTTTTTTGGTGCTTATCAGTATATATCTGTGAATTGAATGAGAAATATCGTCTACTAACTTTAGCATGTAGTAATTCCACTATATTAAAAGACAAATTAAGAGTAGCGATCAAGAAATGGTCTCAGAAGTATAAGACCGAATACAGTATCAAGTATTCATCATGCATTTTGTACAATTTGTATGTTATTTTTAAAAAAAAGTGGAAATTATTTAACTAAATACACATGTAAAATGCTCCAAAATAAGGCTCAGATTGCACCAGAGAGCATCTAGAACCCCAGAGCTTCCAGGGCCCTAAGGCGGGCCCTGGACCTCGCCCGTACGGGTCGGGCGCTATGCGCTCGAGATGTGCGCTACGCGCACATTATTTGGTGTCGGTTACAAATCCTCCCTATTTCTGTTTTCAAAAAGTTGGCATCTCTGTGTTAGCTTAATGATGTAATAATCAAAATTTAATTGAGCTTTCATTGAAAAACATGATCTTAACCTGTTACTGTTGTGATAAGTGCTTGCTGAAACCCTAGAATACTTTACATACCATGTGGTACAACATTGACCGTTTCATACCTTTCATACATGTATGTGCTTTTTCTATCTGCAGAAGTGTATCTAACTTGGGAAACAACTGATTGAAGAGGACACTCGATCTGTGTGAGATGAGGAGCTCATATATTTCCTTAGAAGATGTTCATCCAAGTTCTCAAATTTTTACAGACATAATACACTATGCGGGTACCAGTCAGTCTACAGGTCCGCAGAAAGTGGCTTCTTTCATCCAACTTGTATGCATGACCGGAACAGGTTCTGCATATTTAACGAGTCAGAACCTGTCAGAAGACCACTTTTATTTTGGCCCTTGCTGCTCTAAAACATCAAATTTGATGTTTTTGGTTATAAGGTGAAGAATCAATCTTTTATTGTTTTTGATTGAGTTTAATGGAATATTCGGTAAGATAGGTGAAATTGTGGATCTAGAAAGAATACAAATGTGACTTTTTCACTTGCCAAAAGTGTTGTTATTACATCTGCATGAAGCTGAACATCTATGCTTCGTGATAAAAACACTCCTAACACATGATACAATTTAATCGGCTCAAGAACTGTACGTCAGTTGGTCCCACTGCTTGGCGATATGTTAAGCATCATTTGAGGTAGGAACTTCAAACTTGGTACAGTCCACTCTCATTTTAACGACGTGCTCAAGACCATGCCAATTACCTCATTATACATGTACTGAACACATAGACACATGTGCACATGACTGGGAGAATCTTGTTGTATCCATGCTCGTTATAACGGTAGTGGACTGTAGTAGTATGTATCACCATAGGAAGATCAAGCAATAAGATATTGGAGTAAGTAGGTCAAAGGTCACAGTGGTATATTTACATGAAGTTAGAGGTTTTTAGTGATATCTCAAGATCCGTTTGAGGTTAGAACTTCAAACTTGGTAATAGTATGTATCGCCATATATCAAGGAGTAATCGGTTAAGGGTCTGGTATTTCTCTTATCTCGTAAGGGCATTCATTCAGACTGTGCAGTCGAGAATGGTTTTTGACATGCCATGCTCAAAACAATAGAGCTCGGTGAAGTGTGTATGGATCAGTGTCATTAAGGTATCATTTGAAAGCATATGACTTGGAATTAGTTTATAGAGCACTTAGTCTGCATAAATTAACCCTTTGATTTAGGGTTTTTGTTCTTTGGGGACGCACTGCATATCAGATCTGGTGAGGACTGGAATTCATTTGGAATTTGTGAAATCGAGAATCATTCCTGTCTTAATGACACTTCAATGTCTTTTGAGATCACAATGAAGTCACAATGGTCCAAATTGTCTTTGTCCGTTTTTCAGTGCAAGCTAATTTGTAAACAACATTAGGTCATAATTATGTTTATCACTTTATATTTGATGAAAAAATTATCTTGGAAGTGTACGCCCATGTAAATGAGTATGAAGCGGTAATTTTGATTCCATAAACATTCCATAAAATAAAGAATCTTGAAATATTGTGTATGGATGTATTAATGGTGCACCGTCCTGTAACACTATGCTGATGGTCCTGGTCACGAAGGGATTAGGGCATACACTGTAAAGCTAGTCTTGATAAATATACGTTTTGATACAATGATTGACAATACATTGTACATTTCAGTATAAATTAGCCTATAATTGGATTAATGATAACATTTTGTTACTTGGAGACATATCAGTTGTATGAATGTTATAAATTATAAAGATACAAAAGAATAGATACATTTGTAATATTTTTAATGGGCATATATAGTACAAGATCAGAATATTGCATTCTGGATTAGAAGACAGGACATTTTGAGTACATGTAGCT
Source organism: Strongylocentrotus droebachiensis (assembly GCA_035222895.1). Classification (NCBI taxonomy): domain Eukaryota; kingdom Metazoa; phylum Echinodermata; class Echinoidea; order Camarodonta; family Strongylocentrotidae; genus Strongylocentrotus; species Strongylocentrotus droebachiensis. Next base: position 7,542 of record JAVYIG010017117.1, read on the forward strand.
CCGGACTCAAGGTGGTGCCATACAGGGCTGCTGTGGCTTTAAAAGCTGTGGTAAAATATTGAAGTTTTTATACTGTTAATGTTTGGCATTGGTAAAGTGGAGACCACAGTGAAGCAGAACATATTTTTAATGGTACAAATATTACCATGTAACTGACAAATCAAAAATTTAAACCATACACACTGGAGTGGCAATGATGTTATAAGATAAGATTAAGGGGCAACATGGTCTCTGCGCTAATTTCAGATATACAAGGGACCAGAAAGTGAGGGATCATGGGGAAAGTTTATCATACAGAATTTGCAAAATGCCTGTTTGCATTATAACCCATCCGTCGTGCGAGGCCGTCGGACTAACTGTAATAAATGTTCGGACAGTACGAAGTTGACCGACTCAGTCCATTCAAATACTTCGGGTTCTGGCATTTCTCAACAATACTTGGTCTTTAACGTTAGACTCTTAACAGGTCTCACCATATTCACTATCGAAGAAACGACTTGTATACTAATGCTCCAACATTTCCAAATACAAAACACAGGCTAGTTTACTTCTGGTTGTTTAGCCTAACCTTGGAGAAAATCCAGGTCTCGCAATATCTTTATTTGCTTTTCCCCCAGACAGTTTGTCGCCGGGGATTATGTAACACCCATCAGGCCCTCTCTCTAACGCCCGCAGTCACATTTCCGCTGTACTGCACCTTATGGAAATGGCAAAAAGAACCGTTTTCTACACGTCGTGCGGGCCCGCAGTGGAAATGTGACTGCGCCATCAGAGAGCTGGCTATGTAATTGTTTCATCCGAGGATACCATGCCTTTCCCCATGATCTCTCACTTTCTGGTCCCTTTAATGCATCAGAAAACAATATTTTAGTTCAGAATATCGTAGAGGAATAATTATTTGATCAAGTTTTCCATTTTAGAGTTCATGGGAATGCAACAGAAGTGTGAGATATATTTCAGATCAGAATTTTTTCTCGATATTGATTACTTTCAGTGATATTTCTAGTCTCACTTTGTCATTGATTGGAGTTTTAATAGTATCTTTCATTGATGGGAATTCTTGTTTTACTAATTTCTATTCAACACAAATTACAGTTATATATTATCAAGGCTTTTAAACTATGAGGATTTTAGTTCATTCAATCGAGAATAATGAGCTTGATTACGATAGCTAAATGTTGGTACATAAATACGTAGAACATTCTGAAATGTTTAACATGCTTAATTCATGTACATATGTATCATAACATGTATCATATCATATCGTTTTACTTGCATTGTAAAAAAAAAGAAAAAGAAATTATGTCCAGCGCTTGCCTATTGCATCATTTCATGTGGTGCTTCAAAGCGTGATTCTTTGATGTGCCGTTGTGAAAAGAAAAGCATATCATATTTTGAAGAATAAAAGTTTTGACATTTAAAATAATTACATAAATCTTTATGTTCATTTTCAGTGTACATTAATTCAAGCTGTATGATTTTATTAATATTTGCAGAAAAATCATTTGGGTATTGTACAAGAACATATAAAGTACATTTGACTTTTAGTTGAAAATATATATATTTAAAGAAGAATAAGCCACACAGTACAATTTTGGTTTAGAAGAGAGTGTAGGAGAGTCGGAGCGAAAGAGGGTGAGAAGCATACGGTAGATCCAGAGAGCTTCTTGCTTCTGGTAAACAAGTGACTGTAGATATTAATATAGTAGTACTGCTTAATAAATTCACATGTACATGCATTGCAATTTTAATCAGTTGCTATTCACATTCAGTTTGTCGCATAGACAATACATTTCAGAACTAGCGGTCGAAGAATTTGAATGAATGCATCTTGACAAGATATATAGAAAAAAAAATGAAATTGGTTTAAACAGTAATGAACACATTTAGAAAATAACAAGGTGCTTGCGACCAAGCCAATTAACCCATGTGCACATGTTTGAAACAGGGACGGTAGTAGAATTGCGTCTTTAAAAGGGAATCTCGTATATGTGCTCGTTATAACGGGAGTAGACTGTGTATATGATTCCCTAAATTCCTTCACATCTCCCCTTTCACATGTCCCTCTTAGGTACCTTCCCCCTTATAAAACCACCTCTCATTTGGGACCCTTTGAAATAAAATTTAAATTTCCCCCCCTGCCCCCCCCCCCCCCCCACTAACGCAACCCTTGTTACGCTGTCCCATATCCCCCTTTTTTTTTTCTTTTTTTTTCTTTTTTGCTGCGTTACATGCATGCAGGCTCATGGTTTCTTTTTTTAATTTTTTATGGATGATCAGTTAATCACAAGTATTTCCTTACACCACACTGACTGGCTTCACAGTTTCTACATCGAAAGCACATGAGAATAAAGATAACCACTCCATGCAGGCCAGTTATACATGGGCAATGAGAAAATTATCTGAAATTTCAGAGAATGAGGCCTTTCTGAGACTGAAGTATTCTAATTTTTAAAAAAAAGGGAAAGAAAAAAAAGTGTAACTTACAGATGGGACACCCATCACAGATTCAAAGGGCATGCTTACAAGGGAAATGCATAATAATGCAGGTACAAGGGCCACTTTGTCAAAGTATAAGGTGCCCGTAGCAACTGTGACAATTGATATTAAAATGGCACTTGGAATAAGTAAGGAAAGGGTGCGCACTACAGCGGCGGATCCAGGATTCGAAAATAGGGGCCGGGCGCAGCCCGAAAATTTGAAGAACGGGGGGGGGGGGGGGGGGCAGGCGGTAGTTTTCTGATATTAGGCCTACATGTACGTGAAAATGTACGTGAAATTAGTGGTTTCCAAACAAGGGGGCGCAACAGATCTGCCACTGTATGTAGCGGAATGGGGGGGGGGGGGGGGGTATAGACACACTATGCTATGGCTCTGTTTAACACTAACTTTTGTCGGCTAGTACCAAGGGTTGAAAATTCAACAAAATATGTCGGGTTTTTTTTTTTATTCTGCCGGACACGTCTTTTACTTGAGGAATTTTCTTTCTCTTCTTTTCTTTGTTTTATTTTTTTATTGGTCCTTCTTAATTATCAGCTCGACCACTCATTTCTTTTTGTGTTGACCCCGGCCCCCCCCCCCCCCACCCCACCCCGCATCTCTTTCATTTAAACTACATGTACATCATGCATGCAGCCCACATGCATAATTAGATTCTGTGATGAAGCCCGGTAATAGGTGGTTGACGTAACACGATATCATATAAAGCAGCATTCAAACCAAATTAGAATTAAGGCATGATTAGAAAACACCCCGACATCTGCTTTTACAGGCAAACTAAGCCTATATGGCAACAACTGCCCTTTTTGCTAGACCACCCAGTCCCCGTAGCTTCGCGACGGCGCTGTCTATAGTTACTGTTTGTGGTCAATCATTGGCCGCAATTATCAACATATTTGAACAACGGGAATCTGCATTTCTATACAAAGTTCTCAAATTGGCAATCGTTGGTGTAGCTAATTTGGAGAAGTTTGATTGGTTGCAAAGGCCGACCAGAATAGTTCATTTTGCTTTAGGGGTGTACCATGGCGTGTATTCAATAATACGTGAGCACGCACGCTCTCCGATGAGATTCGGAACGAATCGCCTGGCCGGAACCGATCGCCTGTGACTAGCGGAACGAATCTACGAATCCGGAACAAATCGGCGGGTACATATCCAGGCGATCGGTTCCGGAGGAACCGATCGCCTGCACGGAACAAATCGCCTATGACACCGGCTAGCGACTTTGCGTTTTACACCCTGGCCTGGACCTTTTCCCAATAAATTTCAAGGAACCGACTGGGAAAAGTCTATCCATGACAAGATATTGCGCGCGCACGTAGCTCTTCTGCAATGCTCAACGTACGTCCTATATGTCCAGTGTCGCGGTACGCGGTACATGTACTTTTGTATATCGCGACGTACGAGTGAGAGAAAAACAACGAATAACAATAATAATAATAATAATAATATTATTGCTTATATAGCGCTTAATACATCGGGAATATCCGAGTTTCTAAGCGCTTTACATTATTACCCCCGGTCATCGGATTCTGGCTTGCCCGCACACAATGTATGCACTTTCTCCACTCCCTGAAGGAAATAGAGAAAAACAATAAATAATTAAAGAACAGAGAGGAAACAAAGAATGTCATAAGCAGAGAGAGAAAACAAAAACTAACTTGAAAGAAAGAGAGAAATTAGAGAAGGAATTAATCAAAGTAAGGAAAGAGAGAAACCAAATAATATTATGGTTTTTGTGGTTTAATTCCGCCTTCTTCAGGGTTTCAATTTTTGACGTGTAGCCTACTTTCAAACCATTTGCTGATTCGGACCCCCCCCCCCCCCCCCTAACACACGTGTACACATATCGACACATACACAGACTACACTCGACATAATATGTGTAATGGTAATGTAATACATAAACTGTGATTTAAATATTGCACTCGTACCATTTTCTATTATTGTGGGATCACGTCTTTCATTTTTTAAATTCATGTCATTTGTTTCTAAGACCTAATTTCTCTAATTCTCTTGACCCCTCTCCCTTCATATTTGTTTTTAGATTACCTTCACGAAAAAAAAAAGTATATGAATGTAAAGCAGTAAATAAAGTGCAAATGAATTCATGTAAAACTGGTGTATAATTTCCTTTATATGTTATGTGTCTGTACATTACACTAGACAAAGTGATGAATGGAAAAAGAGAGAAAGAGAGGTCTTATAAACAAATATCATGAATTTAAAATGAGAAAGAGAGAAAGGGAGAGAGAGACAGAGGTCTTAGAAACAAATATGAATTCAAGAAGTGAGAAAGAGAGGGGGTCTTAGAAACAAATATCATGAATTGAGAGCTAGAGAGAGAGAGGTCTTAGAAACAAATATCAAGACATGAGAAAGAGAGGGGGGGGGGGGTCTTAGAAACAAATATGAAGAGAGAGAGAGAGGCCTTAGAAACAAATATGAAGGGAGAGGGGTCAAGAGAATTAGAGAAATTAGGTCTTAGAAACAAATGACATGAATTTAAAAAATGAAAGACGTGATCCCACAATAATAGAAAATGGTACGAGTGCAATATTTAAATCACAGTTTATGTATTACATTACCATTACACATAATATGTCGAGTGTAGTCTGTGTATGTGTCGATATGTGTACACGTGTGTTAGGGGGGGGGGGGGGGGGGTCCGAATCAGCAAATGGTTTGAAAGTAGGCTACACGTCAAAAATTGAAACCCTGAAGAAGGCGGAATTAAACCACAAAAACCATAATATTATTTGGTTTCTCTCTTTCCTTACTTTGATTAATTCCTTCTCTAATTTCTCTCTTTCTTTCAAGTTAGTTTTTGTTTTCTCTCTCTGCTTATGACATTCTTTGTTTCCTCTCTGTTCTTTAATTATTTATTGTTTTTCTCTATTTCCTTCTGTTGTTATTCGTTGTTTTTCTCTCACTCGTACGTCTCGATACAAAAGTACATGTACCGCGTACCGCGACACTGGACATATAGGACGTACGTTGAGCATTGCAGAAGAGCTACGTGCGCGCGCAATATCTTGTCATGGATAGACTTTTCCCAGTCGGTTCCTTGAAATTTATTGGGAAAAGGTCCAGGCCAGGGTGTAAAACGCAAAGTCGCGGCCGGCTAGCTAGCTAGCCGGGCAATATATAACGCAGCCGGGCACGGCTAGCGCTGACGTCATCGATCAATCCTCGGCGGCGGCGGCCTCGTTCGTTGTTGTGTAAAGATGTAAGATAAATGATTTGAAATTACCGATAATAAAATTGAGTATGTAAAATGTATAAAAATATGTTTTGCTTGTGTATTTTTGTTTATGAATTGTGTATGCATTTATATGATAAAACAAACAAATCTCGTTTTCATTTCAATTCAAGAAATCGCCTACAGTATTTTAGTGATCTGTTTTCATTTGTTTTTATTTATCCTTGGTAGTTGGACGTAGAAAAAATATGATGCTTAATTCTGGTATTTGTTTTAAAAAAAATCTTAGTTGATTTATTGAATTGGACGTATATAAAACGTTCTGTAAACGTTATGTACAAAACGTTTATTTTGTAACGTCCACAAACGTTTTGTAAACGTCCTATATCAAACGTTCTGTAAACGTCCTATATCAAACGTTCTGTAAACGTCCTATACCAAACGTTTAATTTTGTAACGTCCAAAAAACGTTTTTTAAACGTTCTCAAAAACCTAAACTTTGACGTAAATGAGAAGTCCAAACTTTAATGTTATATAAACGTTTTTAAAACGTTCATTTAGGACGAAGACGTACAGGACCTAAAAAAAAAACGTTTTGAAAACGTTCTGAAAACGTTCTGTGTTTGCTGGGAAGGCATTGGTAATAAGTAGACTTACATAATTTAACTAATCGATTTTTTTTTCTTCATATACTTGTATTTTATTGAAATTATTTTAGTTCATAGTTAATGTTTCCCTTATTAAAAATTGTAATTTATACGAAGTAGCGAAATGTCCTAATAACTGGTAATTTATATTTGTAGTATTTTCGAAATGAATTGCATATAACTAAATCATCAGTAATTAAGAAATATGCTGTAAATTCAGATAAATTGTTTAAAAAACATAGATCTGTACGCACCCCATATTCAATATGCAAATTAATTGGTGTCAGCTGGTTCAACTGGAAATATGCCAACAGTCAGCCAGTCATCAACTGGTGCAACTGGATATATGCACACAGACCAGTTATCAACTGGTGCAATGAAAAGATGCCAACAGTCAGTAATCAGCTGGTGAAAATAGAAATATGCAAACAGTCACGGGATTATCACCACGGAACTTAAATGGTAACTGTGAAACCTATCAAGACACCCAAGAATAACTCATTTTTCACACCTGGAAATCACTGAATTCCCAGCTTATATTAATAATCCGTTTGAGTCACGAGATCATCACCGCGGAACTGCTGGCAACTTTTACTACCATTTAAATAGGTGTTTTAAGACACCTAATAATTACTAATTCTTCACACCTAAATATCACGGATTCACATCTAAGATTAGTAATCAGTTTTAGCTACGTGATCATCACCAAGAAAATTATGGTAACTTTGAAACCATTTAAAAAGGTGTTTTAAGACACCTAATAATTACTAATTTTTCACACCTAAAAGTCACGTATGCCCAGCTTAGAATAATAATCCGTTTGAGTCACGAGATCATCACCGCGGAACTGCTGGCAACTTTGAGTACCATTTAAATAGGTGTTTTAAGACACCTAATAATTACTCATTTTTCACACCTAAAAGTCACGTATGCCCAGCTTAGATTAATAATCCGTTTGTGTCACGTGATCATAACCAAGAAAGTTATGGTAATTTTGAAACCTTTTAAAGAGGTGTGTAAGACACCTCAGAATTACTAATTTAATATAACCAGAGATTCACGGACAGAACAATAAGACGATTAGCCGGTGTAAGTAACGTAATTATTACCATCAACCTTGGATAACCTGTGAAACCAATCGATAAAGGTGCTTACAAGACCAAATAATTACCTACTTATCACCACCATCGGTTAACGGACAAAAAACTCGTTGCTTGGTCAAGTGGTTATTTGGTCATAAACACTTGATTTACAGAGGTAAGTGGAATCACGTAACTCCAGTCGCGTGATAAATTGGTGGTTTTTAGGTTAGATGCAAACGTGAACAGGAGTACCTTTTTTGTTTAAATGAAGGCACGTGTCGATAACGTTTAAATCTAGTTCAAAAGGCAACATACTTTAAAATCACTTAAAATACACTCCCCAAAAAGGTTACTTTTTAGTGTTTTGTTTATTGGGTACATAAGTTTCTTCTTGATTGATGTTATTTGTTTTTTATCGTAGTTTAAAGGTGACCCGGATCATAGACTGTGGTTCATTGAAGACCTTGTGTACCCTAACTCTGTAAAATACATTGTTAATGTTTGAATCTATGAGAGGAAAAATAAGGAAACCTTGAAGCTAGATGATACATAATTAGTAATGAAATGTTATTTTGAATCAAGCTCGCATGTTTCATTTCACTTAGTTCGCCATTTTGGTTGGATGTAAGACCGGACGACTACCCCTAAGACAACTGCACTCAAGAACAGTTACTCTCTCGATAATTTTTTTTCTTCAGAGGTGCGATTTACAATGTCGACGATTGTCTGCGATAGAAAGGGGAGGGGGAATCATTCCTATTTTTAAGTCAAACTCCCACAGTTTAAAAAAAATACATATTAACAAATGTGACTTGCACACATCTTCATACTACAAACAAACATTCATACATATACTTAAAAGTGCTGCAGTGTCGACCGTTTCTAGTTTTATTTCTTGAAAAACAATTATACAAACAATGAACCATCTTTCATTACTGTCTGGTTCGCAAACCCATTTCCTACATTATATCCCGATTCAACCTAAAACACTCGAAGTGGATTTGATATCTTTTGGAATGAAATTCTTCTTGTATTGCAGCTAACATGGTACAAAAAAGAATCACCATTAACATAGACAGTGTATCAATTAAACCACAAAATATGAAAAGTCATTAAATCAGTGCATGCACAAATTTGGTGAAGCTTTATTTGATGCCGGTAACTTCATCACGTCACAATGTTACAAGTTAAACAACTACATGATGCATACCCTTCCAAGTTTTGTTATTTTTTAAAAATATAAAAAATAGATATTGAGAATTTGACATACTAAAGCTTACGTCTAATAATATTCAACAAAGACCCTAATTCAAGCAGTTAACCTTTCATTCTTGAGTTACGAAAAAGAAAAACATCAAATTTACTAGGGGTATGAATAATTTACCCGTTGACCGTATATACATTTATCAGTCAAATTGAAGGAAGACTTTATCAATATCATTTTTTCAATATCTAAACACCCCTATCACGTCTACCGCCATTTTAAGAGAAAGACTCACAGGTTTAACCCTAAAAATGCCGGGCTATTTGAGGTCTTAATACGGCCATTCGCCGCGAAAATTAGCTCGCATGTCAAATGAAGTGTATAGAATACCATGGTATATTAATTTTTTTGAAAAATTCACTCATTTGCATATTTATGGTAATTTATGCAAATAAGGTCATAAAATCCACTTCTTTTTAGGAGAAAAATCGCGGAGGGGAGGGGGGGGGGATAATGGCCCCCAGCCTTATTAAGGTTAAACGAGGGAATATGACGGATCTCAAATTTGGTTTTTAAAGACCGTCAATATTACTGGGCTAGAAGGGATTAGACCACACAGCGAGGTCACTGACAGGTGCCTATCTCATAACTCAGCTCTCAACTAACATAAGAAAAAGAGGATGATGGGGGATCAACAGGCACCGATTTGGGAAGTTTTCTATATTGAGGGAGCAAGTAGCTACAAGTAGGACAGTGGGGCTTTAAACAAGTCCGACTAAACAATCGAATACTTATTCTACAACAAGTAGAACTTTCAAACAATATGCACATATGCTGGAAATATTTCCCTTGAGTTTTGCGGGGCGCAAAAAAGGTTAGACAGTAAGCGGTTTTCTGTGTATTGCAAATTACCATAGTGATCAAATTGTTACAGGTATGACATCACCAAATATTGACACATATTAACTGCGGGATGAATGGCTTATACTTTTTACTGTTTTCGGAGTTAAATTCCACGTGTTCAAGTGTATTAACAAAAAAAAAACGAAATCCATTATTAAAGACTATATTACAATAATATCTTGGACTCGGTGCCAGACTAGGGAATTTACCTGGCTCAAACAACATTTGGGAAGGCTGCACTCTTAATGTCAGCGAGTAAATTGTGCCGAGTAAAACAAGTTGAGTAACAAAATGAGCAATTCAGTACTCAAGCTGGTGTAAGAAGTCAATTTTAGTGGTACTCGTCATCCGAGTAATTTGTTACCTTCGATAAAGAGTAAATCAATTACTCAACATTGAGTAAGAACTTCGTTTGTGTCAATTTTGAGTAAACTACGGTTTGGTATTACGCGGCGGCAGGTGATAAATAACTCAACATTGATCTCTTACCCGAATTTACCTCGGGTGCGAGTGAAAGTTGGATCGACGGAAAGTGCAACTAGCTGTCAATATGCATGTGACACCTGTTCTACACATTTTTACATAATTGCAGCTGTATGTTCCTTTGTCTACCTAAGGAACTGTATATTTTGTCATCTTTCATTGTCCGCCATGTGCATGTCTCGTGCATGCATGTGCGCGTGCAGAAAGATGCGAAAGAACTGAGATAGATGATTGTGACACATTGGGAAGAAATTCTGAGCTCATGGATCGAGCTTGGAAGAGCTCCAACCGACATCTAGGAAGGAACTGGCTTGGACTTTCTTTCTGGCCTCCTTCAGAGGAAGGACCCCACTGTTTTTGTTGGTGCTTTGAGGAGCCCCTATTCATGCTCTTCATTGACAGCAGCAGTTGACTACTGCTACAAGATGTTTCAAGTACTGACATATTATTGATTAAGCGTTACCCAGATAACATCATACTCAATATTTGAGCAAAAAATTGCTCAAACAATTTGAGTCAAAACATGTACTCGTTAATTGAGTAAAATTTGGCTCAACTCATGGGCAGTTTCTTACTCGACTTGAGTTGATTACGTTTCTACCCAGTACTGAGTAAAAAAGGGAACCGCTCAACAAAGGAGTAAATAATTGAGTAAAGGTTGACTCATTCAAACTGAGTAGAGATTTAGTCTTTTATTGAGTAATATTTTTACTCAACAGATGAGTAGATTTGTTACTCAACACATGCTGAGTAAAGTTTACTCAAAAGTCGGGTGGTTCCCTTTTGACCACTCAAAAGAGTAACATTTTGACTCAAATTGAGCAGTTTTTTTTTAGAGTGTGAAAAACACAACTCTTGCCGAATCGCAAGGTAGAACAGTTGAAATACACGGAGAAATCAATACTATTATTGAAAATATACTCTTGAAGATGAATATTGGATATCATGACACCCAGTAGGTATGTTTATGGTATCAGTGAAACTTGAGAATATTATTTATCTCCTTGAATGAAACTTGGTTAGTTGATTTGAGATAATAATGACATTAATTTGTATTTGCTCCCTTTAATCAAAAGCCGTTATAAAATGATATTACATGCACTATGCACCTACATATGTAATTACCTATGCCATTTACTTATCAGCAAGGATGAAGAATTCAAATATTTGATGAAATATAAACCTCCTGACCGAGTTGCCAATTTGAGATCCACTAATCATACCATAACAAATCGAACAGTTTCTAGTAAACTACGAACATTGTCTCGGAAAATGGGAATGCCTATATAATTATGACCCTTTTCAATTTATACTTTCTTACAAATATATCTGTTTCCATACAAAATGATTTCGAGATATAAAGTGGCCATTGTAGGCAGGTGGCCTCTAAAGACAGGTTCTTCAACACACATCTTTCTCGAGGTAGATAACATACATGGCTACTATACACAGCTGACCTTAATAGAGAGGTGTCCACTAAGACAAGTTTGATTCCATTCAACTCACCCCAGGCTAATGAAACTAGTAGAAGAAATAATATTGATAACTTAATAAAATTCGCCATCGTGTTTGGTGATTCAGGCTATGTCCTGTGAATGTTCTCAGTTTTTCTATCCCACTTAATATATGCTCGTTGATCAGGAAAGTGAGGTATGAATGAACTAAATGTTTGTACCATTATTTTGTTGTCGTTAAAATAGTAACAAAAACACACACCCCTCCTTTCTGTTAAGATTATATATGAGGCAATGCATAATTATAGGATGTTTTTAATAAAAAGGTTTTTAGAAAGGTGAATTTGTATGACTTCACTTGAGGAAGCAATAAGTCATAGCTAATTTTTAACCTAAAAACAGGACCTCGGTACTGGTTTGCATGCTGACAAAAGTGTTTTCTCTTCGGAGCCAAAAGGGCAAGGGTATTAGCCCCAGTACTTTAACACAGACCTAACGTCCTTCAGGCTTCAAACAAATGAAGGGTAAACAAGGAAGGTATTACAGAATAACAATTAGCTGGCTTTCAACAAACAGCAGACCGCAGAACTGATCCAAACACAATAATTTATTATCTCTCTTTCAATTTATTTACTTGGTCAAGGGAACGAAAGGCATATTTGTTTACGCAGTCACATACATCTGCACACCAATGGAAATCTTTTTAGCGTGTGTGTGTTTGTGTGAAAGGGTTCTTAAGGTTCACAATATTGTTTTGCACATCGATTTTTCTGCTTATATGCAAGGACGGTGCTAGTGTCATGAAATTGGGAACAATTTGTGGTCTTCTTATATCTTCCCTTGTTTCATATGTAGACCGGAAATGATGACTTGCAAATCAGCAACAACTTTACATGACTGCCTATAAATACGTATAGACTTAACAAAAAAAAGCTTCCGGTTGCCCAATATCGATGAAATGTGAAACTTATTTGAGCGTCCTAACTTCGAATTTTAAGTCAGGAAATAAGTCATTATCATTGTTATTACATATTATCATAGCTAATATTACAATCATTATTATTAGTAGTAGTAGTACCAATAGTATTATCGTCATCGTAATCACCTGTGCCATTTTCATTGTTATTATTATTATCATTATTACTACTATCTTCATCATCACCACCATCATCCTGTTTTTTGTTCTCCTACTTCTTGTTGTTGATAAGTTTTATTTGCAATTCACATTGTCACAAAAGATAATCTCAAAATAAATACATATTCTTTTTTCTTCAATGATACAGAGACATGATTGAATGAAATGGAACATCTCATAAAATAACATTCAGTAAGATTTCAATAATACTATACAGATACTATTCCATTTTTTGTTATGGAATTCAAAACGGTTGAGTTTAAATGATATTATGCGTTCTGTTTTTTCTAATTGTATTACAGAGCATAGGAAGGATTTAAATAAAGGAACGATGTCTTGACATTTACATGAAAAGATGAAATATTTGCCATATAATATCATAATGTTTACCAGATAAAAGTGTTCTCTAACTAATGTTCCAAAGCAAATTTCTAAACGTGAGAATCTAATGAGTCGGATCTTTTTAGAAATCAGCCAACTGTGCAGATCATTCCAGAATCTTGAGACAAAGAGGCAATCAAAAAATAATATGCATTATTGTTTGTTCATTTTGATTACAAAATTTACATATATTTTGATCAAAAATTCCGATTTTATACAAGAAGGAATTCGTAGCAATTTTTCTATGAATAAATTTGAATTGAAAATTTCTCAATTTGTTATCTATTGATGATTTATATATTAAATTAAGACCTCCATATTTCGTCATCCGATAATTGTAGTGACAGATTATTTTCCCATTTGAGTTGTTGATCTGTTTCTGACAAAGCAATAGTATAACTACGTATAAAAGTAGAGTAACATAGTTTAGAAACTTGTTTGTGTTTAAGGAAATTGTGTAATCGATAATTGTAGTGACAGATTATTTTCCCATTTGAGTTGTTGATCTGTTTCGGATAAAGCAATAGTATAACTACGTATAAAAGTAGAGTAACATAGTTTAGAAACTTTTTTGTGTTTAAGGAAATTGTGTAATCGATCATCATGTGGTTCATTTAATTCATTTTGTTCTATAGTTTAGTTCCTTATTTCCCTTTTCCATTCATTTGGGATAGCAGATATAAGCGAATTGTATACCATAGTAGGTACATAACCATATTTCTGAATAATAACTTAAAAAGTTTTAAAATGTCCGTCTCGTGTAAAAATATCAGAAATGTTAATTAAGGATGAATCAAACCATTTTGTAAAAAAATATTGGTTTTCCATCAACTAAAATGTGAGAATTGAACCACAGAGGTTGGGATAGTATTTCCTTAAACTTAACAGGGTTGTAGTATTTATAATATGACCATGAAATTAAAACATCATTCCAAAAAGACTCAATATTTGAATTAAAGGTAAGATGACTCTGGCACAAGTTCCATAAAATAAAGTTTACCTCGCCAATGTAACGAAGGGACTGTTTGAAAAAACACTTCCATTTTCCGTTATTTCTTCATCTAAGAATCGTTTGATCCATGCAATTTTCAATGCTGGATTAAAACATAACAAATGTGGCATTTTTAGACCACCATCATTGTAGTCACTAGGGCGCTTTAGTAACGAGACGGTACGCACAGGAGACGGAGTGTTTAACCAACTGTGACGGGTCTCGCACTCTTGTTACCGTCGTGATATTTAAGCGCTTTCGCTGTCTGCTAAAGGCGACGGGGACGCAAAGCCGTATCCAATTCCCGCGCTGAACTGCACGCCTGCTGCCTTTTGGTGCTAGCGCTCTAGGGCCTTGAGGCTTGGCCGGAGCGCCGGGGCAATGGACCCGGCGGTGGGCTGTAGCGCACAGCATGCAGGCACGTCATGCATAACGATGAAAAAGGTCCCCCAAAGTAGGCCTAAACGGCCAAACCATCAATTTATTGTAGATTGGGGTATAGAATAAGCTACTTATCGAACAGACATTTGAATCACTAGTAGATTCCCTGTTTTTATCTTCAGTAGTCATGGTAGTGCCCTGCATGGTTAGATCTAGATCAAAATTATTTGTCAGCTCCTCTCTCTTACGTCGTGTTTAGGGAACGAACGCTATGATGGCCGAGTACCGTTCCGAAAATCGACGGGACGGAGAGATTTCAGATTCGCGCATGCGCAGTTCGTTTTTTTCGCTCGCGTTACCGTCTCCTGTGCGTACCGTCTCGTTACTAAAGCGTCTTATTGTATAACAAAGAACGTTTAATTTTATCAACTTATTTTTTACTCCATAACAATTTAAACAACAACTGTTGAATTTCGTTAAAAAATGTAATTGGTGGGTTTGAGACAATACATAACAAATAGTTCAGTTTAGGAATGATCAATGTTTTGATTACTACAATCTTTTCATATAGTGTAAGTGATCTGCCATTCCAAATATTCAAAAGAGACTTTATTTCATCCAGTTTTGGAACAAAATTTAAGTTGAAGAGATTATTATTATTATTCAATGGAATATTTATGCCTAAGTATAAAAAGTAATCTGTAGGCCATTTAAAAGGAATGTTTTAGGACATAGGCATTGTACAGTTTCCAAGTCTCATAACAATATGAACGCGCCCTAAGTGACGTGCAAGTAAACCTCTCCTCGAGATATTTCCTTTATCACCCTAGATATCATTATTTCATTGAATTTTAAGTTGCTCGCTGCTCTTCTTTTGCAATATCAACTGATCTACTTCAAATATCTCAACATGGGGGACCGCAACCAAAAGAAAAACATGAAGAAAACCTCCATCAAAACCCGTGCGAATTATTCCATTTTGAGCGATGAGCTTGCTGATGACTCTGCCGATCCTACAGGCCCAGCTGATCACTCGGATCCCGGACTGGAAGTTGCCGGTGATGGGGGCTCTCTCCCGTCGTCTGGAGCACAACTGGCTAGCTATCTTAAAGCTGCGACCGCCAATTTTGAAAGGATGATGGAGAAGGCAATGAAGTCAATGATAGATAGCATCGGGAAGGTGGAAAAAGCCCTAGAATTCGAAGGCCTTCGAATTAATGACTTGGAAAAAAAGAATGTTGAGTTAGAAGAAAGAATAGACAGAATTGATAAAGTTTGCAAAGATTTGCAGGAGAGAGTAGGGAGCCAAGACAGAGAGGTGAATAAAGCTGAGCGCTTTTCACGGAGAAATAACTTCCGCATCATTGGAATAGCGGAACCAAAAGAAGATGTTTCTGAAGATTGTGTCAAGTTAGTTGAGGATATTCTGAAAAGTAAATTTGAGCTGGATGTGAAGGTGGAGCGAGCTCATCGTGATAGAAGGAAGGGGAACAAACCAAGGCACATAATTGTGAAAATCATCTCGGACCGAGATAAAGTTCATGTTATGTAAAACGCCAGAGAAGTTCTGCAACGTGAAAAGTTTTATTTTGCTGACGATTTGACCAAGGCTGATCTCAGTGAAAAGAAAAAGCACATCAAGGAAGTACAAGAGCTGTATACAAAAGGAACCAAACTTCGCTTCTTTGCTGGGTTTTGGAGAGGAAATGGTGGTGTCCCTTATTTTACAGCGTAGTGTGACTTTAAACCACATCCTCTTGACCACACATTGAGCTGCCATCGACCACACAAAGAGCTCTCTGTGTATTTGATTTATGATGCGAAGTAGATGTAGATCCATGGTCACATACCTCCTCACTGCATGTAACCAGTTTACAGTAATTTACTTCTGGTCTAAATGTATGTCTTCTTTCCATTCTACCTTACATTCTTTTGTAATATTCGTGTTAGCTTTTCTTTTGTAAACAGTACATAATTTAAGGAGAGGGTTTTACTGTCAGTTGTTATACATGTATATATATATGTATTTTTGTTATCTTTTAATCTTTTTTCCAGTGTTCTACTGCTTGTTTCATTTTTGTTTTTCTTTTGCACTCTCTATCGATTCGCTGTTTTTCTTTTTCTTTCCAATTTTTCTCTCACCTTTTCCGTGTTTTATCCTGTTCTTCCTATGCCTATAATGCATATTTTTGAGTATACTCAACCGTTTTTGTTGATTATATGTATGCCCTTTTCTTTTGCACGTAGTAGGCTGCCTTTCTTTATGAATGAATCTTTTAATTATGAATACAAATGATGATGATATACTTAACTATCTTGAATCTAGCGCAGACTCGTTAGAGTATGATCTTGGTGATGGCAATGACGCTGTCACGAGTAACTGTAATTATTGTACAGAAAGCCAATTCTCTCAAAAAATAGGTAATTCTGGTGATAACGAGCTTTCTTTTCTACATTTTAATGTTCGTAGTATGCAAGCAAACTTTGATAAATTAAATGTATCTTTGCAGAACATGTGCTACAGTTCTACGATTATAGGAATCTCTGAAACTTGGTTATCGAGTGAAACTGAAGGAAATGTATTTTCCCTTCCAGGAAGTAATTTAATTATGAATAATCGACAAGATAGGAGGGGAGGAGGTGTCGCTTTGTATGTCCCCACGCAGTTGAAATATCGAGTTTTAAATGAAGTTAATGTGATGAATGATTTAATGGAAAGTGTTTTTGTAGAAATGTTTTTTCCTGGCAGACGGAATGTTATAGTTGGGGTCGTTTATAGGCCGCCACAAGGTAATGTAAATTTGTTTATAAATGAAATGCAAACTGTGTTGTCAAATTCAATATTTTTGCATAAAACAGTCTTTGTCATGGGTGATTATAATGTTAATCTTCTTCAACACGATGAGAATGCATACGTTTGTGACTTTTTGAACATGTTTATATCTTTCTCTTTATTGCCCTTAATAACTAAACCTACCAGAGTTACAGACACTTCTTCTACTCTCATTGATAACATTTTTTGTAATGTACGACCTTTACCAGATGCGGGTATTATAATTTCAGATTTGTCTGACCACTTTCCAGTTTATGCAATGATGTCTTTTGGTATGAATATCCGTAATATTTCTAGTAATAGATATATTCGTAAAAGTAATCCTACCAGTATTGCTAAATTTAGAGATGAGTTGTTAGCAAGTGATTGGAGAGAAGTATTGAGTGATTATGATGTTGATAGCTCATATGATAAATTCTTAAATACCTTCTTTTTGCTGTATGATAAAAATTTACCTTTATGTAAATGTAATAGTAGAAATCGTAGAACAACCCCTCGATTGCCATGGATCACTAATTCTATGTTGAGGTCAATAAATAGGAAAAATAAGTTGTACTATAAGTATAAGATTAGTAAATCTCAGTCTTCTCATAGGAAATATACTATTCATCGGAATACACTTACTTCAACCCTACGTGCTGCTAAGAAGCAGTATTACTTTGCTCAATTCCAGGCGACACATAATGATATAAAAGGGACATGGAAAGTGATTAGGAATGTTTTTAAGCCAAAGCAGAAAGCGTCTGATGTAAGTAAATTAAACATTGATGGGAATGTAGTGGATGATCCAGAAGTTATTGTAGATAAATTCAATGAATATTTTTGTAATATTGGCCAGAATTTGTCGCGTGTCATCCCAGAGTCTCAAAAAACATTTCAATCTTTTTTAGAAAACCCTAATCATAACAGTTTATTTTTATTGCCAACGACTGTAGAAGAATTATTTGATATTGTACATTCTTTAAAGAATAAGAAAAGTCCAGGTTGTGACTTTATAACAAATGAGTTGATAAAAAATGTAATTGATGGTATTGTACAACCCCTCGTACATATATTTAATCTATCAATGACCACTGGTGTTGTACCCATGAAAATGAAAATTGCAATGGTTGTGCCCATTTTTAAAAAGGGTGATGCCCTTATCTTGAATAATTATCGTCCTATTTCTTTGTTGAATTCCTTTTCTAAAATTCTTGAGAAGCTAATGTATACTCGGACGATAACATTTATGATGAATGCTAACATTTTGTCTAATTTTCAGTTTGGTTTTCGTGAAAAACACACTACCACTCATGCTATTCTACATTTGGTGGACAAGATATCCAGTGCCTTAGATGCACACATGCATACAGTTGGTGTCTTCTTAGACTACTCTAAAGCGTTTGATACTGTAAATCATTATATTTTAATAGATAAACTGTGCCATTATGGTGTAAGGGGAATAGCATTAGATTGGTTTAGAAGCTACTTAACAAATAGGAAACAGTTTGTTACTTTAAATGGAATTGATTCAGATTTGAGGGACGTCACTTGTGGGGTCCCACAGGGATCCCTTCTAGGCCCGCTTTTGTTTATTGTGTATATAAACGATTTTCAACTTTCCGCAAAAATGTTATCATTCATTTTATTTGCAGACGACTCAAGTGTATTTTTCTCTCACAGAAATCCACAAACTCTTTTGCAGACTGTAAACTCTGAGTTGACAAATGCGACTTTGTGGATTCATGCAAACAAGTTGTCTTTAAATCTTAAAAAAACTAATTATATGCTCTTTAGTAATTCCCTGGGTATATTGCCTGGAAATGTAATGTTCAATGGTGTTGAGATTGAGAGAGTATCTACATTTAAATTTCTTGGCCTGCATATTGATGAACATTTAAATTGGAAGTACCATATTAGTAAACTTTGTAAATTATTGTCAAGAAATACTGGTGTAATTTATAAATTGAAATCTGTGTTCCCACTGAATATTTTACGTATGTTGTACGGAACTTTAATTTTGCCATATTTGCACTATGGTGTGCTAGCTTGGGGCAACTCGTTCAAATCTCAAATGGATAAATTACTACTGGTACAGAAAAGAGTAATAAGAATTGTTTGTAATACTCACTATCTTGCGCATACAGATGTTCTTTTTTATAATAGTAGTGTTTTGAAAGTTAAAGATATTTATCATTTACAACTAGGAGCTCTAATGTATGAATTGAATGCAGGTCTACTACCAGTAGCCTTGGCTAGAATATTTAAGAAAAATAACCAAGTTCATAGTTATTCCACACGTCAGGCGCAAGCATATCACTTGCCTCTTGTTAGAACGCAATTTGCCCTTACTACTGTGGGGTCCACTGGACCTAGGTTTTGGAATTCCCTTGAACCAAGAATAGCGCAATCAGTCAGTATTTATGTATTTAAGCGCAAACTGAAGTTACTATATTTGAGTCGATATCGTCTAGATTTATAGTTGTGATCAATATTTAAGAAATTAATTACTATATAGGTCAGCATAATTCTACTCCCATCTATTCATCTGTCTGTCTTTTTTTTGTTTTTGTCTGTGTTTCAGTCCTGTTGCTCGTTGTATTTCCTGTTTCTCTTGTTTAGAGCCATGATTTAGTAGTCAGTAGATTTTATTATACTTATTTATGTTTATATTTTATCAGTTGTTTAGTTAGTTTAGTTTTGTCAGCACTTAAATGTATGCATTTATTCTTATCTGACGAGTTTTGTTCTTTTAGGACGTATTCATAAGCTACTCATGAGGGACCCTTAAATCCACAAGCCTTGCTTTCAACCAAGGTCACCTCATCTTTCTTTTGTAACGCATTATCTGTAAACTTGTTATATTCATGTCATATTTGTAAAGTGTGTTATGAAAGAAAGATAAATAAAACTTGAACTTGAACTTGAACTTGAACTTGAACAATACACTTTTCTAACATTAAATTTTAAACCAGACATTTCTTTAAAGGTATTTAATACAGAAATACATTTTCTTAAATTTTGTTCGCTGGGTTCAAGGAAGATAGTTGTATC
>JAVYIG010017118.1:0-27764 GCA_035222895.1 Strongylocentrotus droebachiensis
TATGTGTCATTTATTAATTAACTATGATTAAGTTATGATAAAACATCGACAATTCTCGGCTTCGCGTTTTCTGAGGCGCACTGTATAGGTCGATTGCTTATCTGAAATGAGGCGTCATGTCAATCAACACCAAAGTTCCAAAACATCGCGTATATTTAACATCGTTACAGGCCTTCGTAATGCACACCTTCCCCAATTTAAATGCAATTCCGAGAAAAAAAATGTATGATAAAATTAAGTTTGTATTTAATTGAAGAAAAAAAGAAGAAAACAAGAATTATTTAAAAGAGATGGAGGCAGATAAAGTAGGTGAAGGAAAAAATATTGAATTTCAAGATAAAGAAATCGGGAGATGTATTAGAGAATGAATTCGCAGTCTTGGAACACAATTCAAATGTCTAATTTCAATGAAATTCTGAAAAAAACGATATAATAACGTTATCATATTATAGGCCCAAATAAAAAACAAACATGTTTGGCGTCCTGTTTTTTTCGAAAAATAGTAAGGAGGCCCTTTTTTTTTCCTTTCAAAATGGCCGCTCAAAATGGCAGCTCGGTATATTTGCCCTGACAGTCGGGCTATTTTTCAAGATGGTTTTCTTTTTAAAAGAATTAAAAAAAAAAATAAAAAAAAAAATAGGAGGCGCCCCCCAAAAGGAAGCGGGCGGGGGACGCTGAACATGTATATTTTTTTACATGGCCTTAATCATTGAAAACAAAAGCTAAGAGATGGAATTACAAAATTAGATTAAGTAAGTGATGAACAGGAGCGTAGGCAGGATTTTTTCGCGGGGGGGGGGGTTAAAATTGCGGCGAAAAATTTGCAATGACAGGCGGGTGGGGGGGGGGGGGTAAGAGCACATTTTTGTGTGTGTGTCCAGGATTTGATGTTTTTGGGGTCACCCATAAGCACACACAAAAAACAAATGAGAAGGGGGGTACCCCCCTTCCCCTCACTGCGTTCGCGCCTGGTGATGAAGATATAAATAAAGAAATATTAGAGTTCAGGAAGAAAGAAAGGATCGGGAGACAGAAAGATGGCAGCCGCAGGTAAAAAGGGCGACTTAATAAATACGAAAATGCATTGTACAAAATAAATCAAGAAAAGGGAAAAGTAAAACCAACAACTTAACATTTCATCACTATCTGTTATTTATTTGAGAAACCGACTACTACTACCAACTACGAGTGAGCAATCACTCAACACGTGGCCTTGGTCGATGATACATAATACAGACATAATCCAATCTTATCAAAATGTTAATGTCTCCCCTTTGTTCAGCTCCTATCCCTTCTTGGCGGCCTAGCCCTTTCATGTTTGCGCGCTCTCCATCAGACATTCCCCTCTCTTTCGTGAAGTTATCTCCTCCTCCTCTCCCCCCCCCCCCCTGAAAAGATAAGCGTGGGAAAACCTCCCTCTCGCTCTCTTCTCTGTCACATTTACTTGAGGTCATTTACTCGGCCCATAAATGGCTTTGTTTTTGTTTACATTAGCTCAGAGGCGGCTTCACAAGTCATGAACGAACTGACTAGTATGTCTGGTTACTAAGCAACTATGCAGTCAATCAAAATGTTCAAATTCATTTGTGGCTTCATGTTTTCATATCGGGCAATAAAAATAGCTCCAAATTATGATATTTAACAATCATTTTTAACATAAGTATGATATAGTGAGATCCTACTCAAACTCGTGAATTTCTCATTTTTAAAGAACAATTTCCAGCAAATTACAAAATTTGTAATTTGCTGGAAATTGTTCTATATGAACTGGCCATGTTAATGACGCGGGGCGTACAAACACCTCGACAGCTCTTCAGAGTTTCTATCAATTGCTTTGGTGTCTCGGAGTCGACGGGTGTCTACGTCATTTTGAGACGGAGAATTTATTTTACTCGAATATAAAGTAAAAGACTTGAAGAAATTTGAGTACTGCAATTTTTGTGAAAATAAGAAAATGCAATATTGTTTTTAATATAAGGAAAATAATTACAGCTTTAAAAATAAATACATGACTTGGTCTAGCTCGATAAAAATCCAAACAACTATGATCATATTCATTTTGTTTTCTTCGTAACATTGGATAACAAATTTCACAAATTCCAACATACTATAAATATTGATAATTTAGATTATTTAGTGCAAGGGTAAATATGACAATGACTCGGAACATAATACAGGGATAACAATTAATCAAATTACTCTTAATACTTGTAAACGTTTTTTTTTTTCTAGGGGGGCGGGGGTCAAATTTCCCTCGTGTCGCGCCTTTTTATTTTCTTGGCGAGAGGCCTGATTAGGCATAGAATAAAAAAAAATCAACAAAAGGGCAAAGTAAAACAACAGGGAGGCAAAGTTACATAAAATTATCTACATCTTCACTTGTAAGGTACTAGACTATATGCATGCAATGTAAATCCTTGTTTTTATTTCTATATTTATTTTGTAAAAACACTGAATTTTCTGCTGTGACTTTACATAAAACTCAGACTTCACAGAGCTGCCAAGCAGAACGGCATACACACAGCACAGGGGATGTACACCACTCAAAGACGTGCGCATTACCCCAGGCCATGCATACACACATGCATCCGATCGTGATATCAAACCAGCATCCACAACACACGCAAATTACATATCAGTGCACTGCACTACACACAGCGTCACTCACTAGTAGTACAAGGAAATCCCGATGTCACTTCCAAAAATCCACCCCAAAAGCCGAAATTGCTGTCAAAAGTGCGGAATCAGAGCCATATTTCCAAAGCACGCGGTGGCTTAGCCAAGTTATTAAAAACGGCTTCGCCAAAAAAGCGCTTAAAATAAAGAAATCAGAGATTTTGTAACGAGTTTTTTCGCTTATCGCAAGCGCCCTTCGAGGGCTTTCGAGGGGTGGTGGTATCTTTACCAGTACCAGCGCTGTCGGGCTCAGATCACGTGACCTCATTTTGGGGGGGCTATCCACATGTTGTGATTTGCGCAAATTGCTGATACACGCAATGCAGTACTGATTAATAGGTTGGGGAATACAGACAATATACTAAATATGATTTATAGATGTGCAGTGTCGCACAAGAAGCTTTTACTCATATGCGGCTGTATGTAGAAAGACTTGAGGCGTTGCTGGTTAGGTTTATTATTTTAGCGCGCGACACATTTTTTAGACAAATTATTATCAATCGACACGGGAGGATTGCAGCTCTAGCTCTGCATGCTTTCAAGACTAAAAATTCATCTATGAAAATCTACTATCTTGTATTTTAAACGCGAGCTAGACGGGTACAACTATTGTCAGGGAACACCAGATTAACGCGTTCAAGACGGGTCAGCTATTGTCAGGGGACGCCAGATTAGGAAGGATTAGAGAGGGGCTGGATAGCAGTGAGGTTGATTGACAGCGGTCCTAGCAGACGGGATGGCTTCTTTTCTGGCTGCCTGCTCTATTGTCCAACAGACAACAATAGACGCGAGCAAGGGACGCCAAGGGACCGCCAGCGTACAATACGCGTCCGGGAGAACGGGGATTAAGAGATAAGTAGGCGTCCCGAACCCGGACGAACGCGAGTGATAATAAAGTTGCCTTCCCTAACAGAGACACGATTTCGGAGGAAAATGTGACTCTGAAAAAGAGGGGGACATGATCGGAGAGCGGCTCCGGAGGACGCCATTCGGAAGAGGTTCCACAATATCGATGAAGAACCCTTCTCGCACCACCGACAGAACAAATGCGTCGCTGGTGATCTTCTCCCACGCCGGGAGAAATCCCCGGAGCCGCCCGCCGACCTGAGACCCAAGCACTCGGGGGAAGCCATCATCTAGAGAATGACTTCCCACCTCCACGAAAGGGAGCCCGGGAAGATGAATATCCCCCGCGACTACCCCTGGACGACCTACCCCTAGAGGTCGAACCACGAGACGACGCCCCACGGTAAGAAGAATCACGGTAAGACGAATCTCGAGACGAAGGACGACCACGATCCTGGTATTCCTCCTCGACCGGGTACCTGTCCTGAGGGCGGCCCTTAGACTGGCCGACGTTCTTACGAGAAGAACCCGAACTCTTTGAACTCTTCCTACGAGGTCCGGAGGAAGGAACCGGCCTTTGGACATCGCGAAAAAGCAACGGACAGGTCTCGAGCCTGCTTCTCACCATCAATCTCGGCTTGCAGCAGAGTAGAGAAACTATCTCCACAAAGGTGGGGACTAGCCACCGGGATCTGCGGAAGCAGTCCTGGAATTTGACGCGGTCGAATGCCCAAACTAGTGAGCACAGCTTCCCGACGATGCTTCTCGATGGAATGCGAAGTCACCGCAAGCTGTGAGAAAAGAATACCCGAAACCTCTCTCATGACCTGCACCAAGATCGAACGATCCTCAACAGTGATATGGAGATCGTCCGCACTAGCCAAAAGCTCCACCAGCATGTCCATCACAACGGACATCCGGAGACCAGAAGCAGTCAAAGAAGAAAGATCAAACAGCAAGTTGTCACTTTTATCAAAAGAACCCCGAGTCCCAAACTTCTTCCCCAAACAACTGGCCACCGCCACCAGTTTGGGAGAAACCCGTTTAGGGCACAAATACGGCTCAGCATCCTGAGGAACGAAAGCGTATTTGCTCACCTGCCGCTTAAGATATCCCGTCGAGGACGACAAGTCTTTTGCGGCGTTAACCAATTCCTCTTTGTGCAGATCAGGAAGAAACAGTCCCTGAACTGCTGAAGAGTCCGATCTAGAAGATAGGAAGCCCCGCCGCCCCGCCGATAACTCCGGGACGACACAAGAATCGGGCACATACTTGTGAAACAAGGCTAACGATTCCGCCGCCAGAGACACAAACGGAGTAGAAATATCATCCCTCGCAGCTGAACCAGACGATCTGAGCGATGGAACCAGAGTCCCAACGATCAACCGAGCCCCCCCTATCTTGACCAGATAAATAGGAACGATCCCCGCCTAACGGAGCACCCAACGATGCGCGAGGCGGAGAAACAAAAAGAGAGGACCCCGGCGGAATACGACAACTCGAAACCTGCACCGGCGACTGCACAGGAGAAATCGATGCATCCTCGGAAAACTCCGAAAACGACAATTCCGGCGGAGGAGGAGCCACCGACGGAGGGAGAGAAGCCCCCAAAGACGGACCCCGAGGAATCGCAAACGGTTCCGTAACATCAGAGCGCGGTTTCTTCGACGGAATAACAAAATCCGAGGAAGAACCGGCCACCGCGTCCCGGATACCCCGCCTCTTACGAGAAGAAGCGGGTAACAGAAACGGCCCGACGAAGAAACGGGACGGATCTCCGATAAAAGCCCGACGGGAGGAGCTCCACGCAAACCGAATCGGGAAAACGGAGAGGCGCGATAAGACGAAACCCCAGGATCCGACTCTGCCGCACGGGTATCCGAACCGAAGTCCGGACCCGGCAAAGCCAAAACCGAAGAACCAGTCGGAGACCGGGTCAAGTCCGGATCCAAGGTCGTTGATGGATTTACGCACCGTCCAAACAAAAGCCCTGACGGGACAATTGATGGCGGCACAGAACTAAGGTCCGTTCCACCCAGAGTTAATACCTCTGGGTTTCCGGGAACCGTATCGAGGGGAGATAAAATCGCCCCCTCAACCATTCTCCTGGGCTTCCCTTGCCCGCATAAACGTCCACTGACGTTCGCATCCTTGGGATTTGCGGTGTCACCACCGCTCCCGAGGGGCGTAACTAACGAAGACCTAGAATCCTTCGTCTTCTTTCTCGCAACAGAATTCGATTTCTTCTTAGAGAAACCTGCTAAGAGAAAATTAGACTGCGAGACATATTAAACCTGCGGGAAAGAAAGATTAAACAAAGGGTACGAGCAATTATCAAAAAGAATTAAATAAACTACCAGTGACCGAAACACCCCCACCGACTACCCCCGCACGCACCCGAGGCCTCGGAAGGAGTGAGGACGGGAAAACGCGAAAGAGGAAACGTGACAGTTGTCGGCAAGAAAACGTTCTAGAATACTGATAAATAAATAAAATCACGGAGTGAAACTACTCTCTAACGAAAAGGAAATCGTAGAGAATAATTATAAAAGGCGAAAATGCAAACCAAAAAGCGACTAAAGAGTGAAAAACCCTTCAACTTTTGGGAGCGATTTATAGTGTAACTTATCGTTCGGATGCGAAGAGATAAGAGGAAGAGGTTACGTTGGCAGCGCTCGGACGCAAGGGTCACGGAGGGCGCTATTGGGCGGGGGGGGTATGAGCAATTTGGCGATGTGTTTTAAGTTTCGGTGATGCAATGTTGAGGTGCAACAATAGCAAAGTAGAATAGGTAGATACGTTGATTTATTGATGTAAATCTTGGTATTTGTATCATCTAGTAACACTAACACTGCCTCTTTGCTTTTGATAAGTTTTTATACTGGTTGACCCAGAATTGAACTTGAAGACCAGTCTCTGTGCCCCAAACTCTTATATTTGACATGATTTACGTCGCTTGACTAAATTGATAGGAATATATGGGGCAGGTGACAAGTAAATGCATCGTAAAAGCAAAATGGGAGATAAATTATATATTTGGAGACAGAAGGTTGTTAGCTCATTTATTGTAACACAAGAGTCCCATGTCCTTCTGGCTCTCAACAGACAAATTGTTTCTGTACATGTGACGGTGACCCCCTGTGACCCCAAGACCCTGTGATGACACACAAATTGCCTGTTTGGCTCTGAGAATCAAGCAAAGCCAGGGGCCTTGTATCCTCTTCCTTTCTCTTCTACATTTCTTTTATACAGATATTTAAAAGACTGTCAAATATTGATTGATTGCAAAATTAAATCTCACTTGGTCCATCCATATTGTCAGTTATGATCATGATGAAGATTTATGACTTAAATTGATTTTTGTTTAAAGATAAAAACCTATCAAGCTATTTCAGTCCAATGAATTAGACTCATCACTGTTCATGATTCTGCTCCCCCTACCTTTGTGTGTGTGATCTTTCAGGTATTATTCTTGTTATCATTCTCATACTCTGCCAAAAGTCATTAGAGGAATCCTTTGAGCCCAACTTGGTCCTTACAATTTAAAGAAATAGTCTGCTTACAATCACAGTTGACATAGACCTAGATTTAAGTCCAATCCTCCACATATAATGACTCTGGAACCCTTTGAGAATAAACTGTCATTTGTTCAGCGATTGATTCTACATTTACTTTTCTAGGTCAAACATTGCTCTTCTGTTGACTAGAACCAAACACAGCCTTTGATGACTTTTGACTTTGTGCTCTGTTCCAAGTTCTTTTCTCTTCATCATGCAACGGGTTTGATCCCTCATGATATACAAAATAAATCAATAGTAAGATTGGTTTTACTATTTATTCCAAGATAGGTTGTTAGTGCTCTTAACAGTTTGAGATCTAGAAGGGCTATGACCAGTAACACTTTTACATAGAGTTTAACACTTTTCTTTGCCAGAGAATGGATACTATGGTAAAAACCCATCTTCACCCCCCCCCCCCCCCCCCCGTTCAAAGTTATGAAGATTTGTTTCTTTATGTTGTGGCGATGACATGCATGCTAAATGCGCTGAATGCAAGAGAAAGAACAGAGAGAGAGAGACAGAGAGAGAGACAGAGAGAAAGAAAGAAAGTGGGACAGAGAGAGAGAGAGAGAGAGTCAAATTCATATACCGGTACAGGAAGTTGTTGGTTGGTCATTGGTCATTCACATGTAATAAAAACTTGTTTTTATAAAGAGGATATCCTCTGTAACCAGTTATATTTGGCCATAAGTATTTTCTGCAATATCAAATGATTGTTTTTTCCATCGGTTAATTCTTATAACTTTCTGTTAACCCACAACAATTGTTGTGGTTGTAAAAACTAAAAAACTAAACAAAAGTCTCTAGTGATATTTTGATCTGTCTGAAACGATTGTGTTTAGTCTGCAGATGATCTAGGTAAACACATGTCTGTCTCTCGGGATTTTGAAGGAGAGAGAGGCTCATTGTATGTTCAAGTTTGTTAATGTCAAAACTAAGCTCCATCACCTAGTATCGATCCCAACACTTTCAACTCTTGACAGAGTGAGAAAAAGAAGCAGAATTGAAGAAGTTTGTGGAACATTTGTTTTGATCATGCTGCAATCCATGTGAAACTAATGTCACATGCAGAATCACCAATTATTTGTAACAAGTAATTAAAAGTCTATCCGTACCAGATACAGACATACAAAGATTTTTTTATGATAAATGTCATTTGATGATATTTGATTGTAAAGTTAATTACAAGTGTATGAGGAGTCCATCATAAAGGAAATACAGTGTTGGTTAGAACAAAATGTAGATATGAGTATAAGAAATCCACTCAGAAATGAAAAGAAGAAATGAGAGCCAAAACATGAACGACTTTCGGCTAATCAACAGAATATAATTTATACCCAATTCAGTCTCGGTTACCCTAATATTGATTGCAACCATATGAAGATGAAGTCACAAATCAATCGTAAAAGAAAGATACAGTAGATAGACCAACATATAGGTTTGTGCATAAGAAAAGCCACTTGTGAATGATAAGAGAAGTGGAGGGAAAGAAATATAAATTATTATTATTAGGACATTATCTGTACAAAATTTCTAACCAGCCTCGAGTTTAATACCCTGATGTTGATTGGCACCATGTAACGATGTAATGACAAATCACTCATATATTTAGAAATTAGAAGTACAGGGTTGGTAGAACCAATAAGTCCATGGTAGAACCAACATGCAGGTTTTTGTAAGCAAATCAGCTGTGAAATGAGGTGAAATTGTAGGGGCACACCACACAGACACTGTGTTTTGTAGCCTCACTCTTGGCCAAATAAAGATTCCTCACAGTTAAAAAGTTTAATCTGTTTGTATAACATGAATATGCTAGTCCAATGAAGCAAATGATATGATAACAAGAAATCATTTTAGAATGCCACATTTCAGGGATGGGACAGAATATTAAAAAAATGTCAATCAACAGGTTTTACAAAAAAAGCTCCAATTAGATAACCTTTCAGTCTCAATCTCAGTCATAGTGTTTAATGTTGAGTTCAAAAGAGAGCAAGATTGTTAGTGCGAGGAGGGTGTGAAAGGGAAAGGGGTCGGACCATACTCTTTTCATGATTCTTCTCTCTGATTTCTCTCGTTGTCCCTTTTTTCACAATTTGAGGGGGGGGGGGGGCACTCTCCCATGTCCCCCTCCCATATCCCCCTGTACAGTGTACCTCTGCTTCTGTCTAGGTTCCATATCACTTTCACACCCCCATATTCTGATCAATATTTTGTCTACTGACACAGAATGCTATTTATGCTCGTGTGAAAATAACTGAGTTTCCCATACATCACCCTATATTAATAAATCTTCCCAGACATACCCAAAGTGTTAAAACATAGTGGTGTCTGTACATTTGGCTGTCCCAATCCCAAATTGGCAAATCATTCATGACATTTCTTGATCAAGGGCTTCTATTTTTTCTTTCTGTCCTACTTTCACTGAAGTCTTTCTCTTTTTGCTTGTTGTTGCTTCCATTGTGCTTTCATGTCATGGTATCGTCTTTTTTTCATCCAATCACCGATCATCCTTAGCTTGTGCCTCAGACATTTTGTCCTTCTAGAGAGACCTGTAGTCACAAATCAAGTCTGAATGTCTGACTTTCATATTATTGACACAGGGAAAAGCAATTAGATTTTGTATTTAATGATCATTTTGCAGTGGTAATATTAGATTCATCATTTCATGCGTGAACAAAGTGCAGTGACCCGCGTAGTGCTACATTGCTGTTATCATCATATTAAATCAGGAACATGAAACATAAAGAATTGCTATGCTCTACATACATGTCAGTGCTCTCTATTTTGTGCCTGAAACTGTGCAATAAGCACATCACAGAATAGCAAATGTTTCAATCAAAAGATCATTTGGGATTGGTTACAGAAATTTGTGCGTGGTATTTATTCATTCCCCATTTTGTATATTAAAACTGCACATCCGGATCTACACTCTACAGGCTGTCTGCATGTCAGTTAAAGTTTTACAAATGGGTGTATTAATTATAGAAGATATATATGATAATAAAATTGATAGTTTAAATTTATATTATACAAATAATGCACGTCCCAGAGTGCAATAGCGGTGAATGCAGTACACGCGAGGTTTCTTTAGATTGGTGCCGCTCTGTGAACGAGCCGCTTGCGGCGAGTTTACAGTGCGCACCATCTGAAGAAACCGAGCGTACACTGCATTTACGTTTCGCACAACAGGGTCAAGTGCGTTATTTGTTTTATAAAATAGCGACACAAATAGCAACAAACGAAACTTTAGATCTTAAGTTAGAGTCTACGAGAGTTCGATCTAGATCTAGAGTTATGTTGGTTCTAGAGTAAGACCTTGCATGCTTACCAAAAAGTCAATGGGATTCATTGCCTTGATTAAAAATAAAATCCATACAGTGGGTCTAGAGACGAGTCTACATCAGCAGACAGCTGAAATTCCTGGCTTCATTATAAAATCCAAAAGTCAAAACAGGCCTAAATCCAAGGCAAAAGTAAAATACAAATTTGCTTTTTAATAATACCCCGCTCTAGCTAGCTAGCTAGCTAGAGCTAAGCTACGCGTACGTTGCGCTGGGGATCATGGTGGAGCGTACAATATTAGCTACGCGTAGCCTACAATAATTGCAATGCACTCGAGGGAGCGCGTACTACACGTACGCGCGCGCACTGGATCTCCATGGTCACGTGTATTATAACTTTTTTTGCGCTTTTTCTGCACTCATTTCTGCAAAATCGTGCTTGCATCAAAAATTTGTCAATGTCATGTGACGCGTATTGACCAATCAAGATGCTTAAAATACTAGAGCCATTTTATAATGCACAATATTCAAACAAGTATATTCAACTGTGCATAGTAACAAGAACAGAAGCAGAAACAGAAGCTGAATGATATTAATGCAGAACAAGGTAGGTTCAATCATACTGTAAGAAAAATGTTATATGCTCTGCATTTGTGAGACTGGCCTGGTTCAGCCTGAACCCACATGTGATAAGGCTTTACAGGAGATTGTAGGTAGCAAAGGTCACAATCTGATGTCAGTAGATCACAATACTACCATTGCTTTAATTTACGATGCTCCAAGTCACCTGGTCAAAATTATTTGTAAATAACCTTTGACCTTTCTTATCCATTGCATACTTGATGTGTGGGAAATAAACGAATGTGCTTCTGGAATTGTTTAAATTTTTGACTGCATTAGGTAGTTCTCATATTAGTGGAGATATAGTATTCTGACTTTTATTGCTATTGTAAGGGGGGTATTTCATTCCTGTAAAATGTAAATAGATGTGTATTAAATAAACCGATGTTGTCCTTGTTGTGGAGATAAAGGAGGTAGAGATGTAGGCCTAATTTAGTGACTTTAATAGCTTTAGGCCTACCGTATTCATTATTCTTAAATTTACCCTAATTTTGTTGTCATACTCATGAAATAATCAGTCAAGAGAAAAATATAACTACGTGATAGTGTCATGTCTTGATTTTTAAACTACCAGGCTAAATTTGAAACTGGACTTACGTGAATTCAAGCAGGAGTGCATTACCTCCTTCATTCTTTTATTTCCAGGATGATGAAGGATTTAGTTTTATACTAATGTAGAATAATCCTTATAGATACTTGTGTTATGCCGTAGCTAATTGTGCAGATCTGTGATGTTATCCTTTCCCATTTCTACTAATTTGAAGTTTTCTGGCTTTCAAGCTTGACATCACATATCCTTTACTTCAAAAGGAAGGATCATCTATTCATGTACCCCAACCACCAAACCTCTTAACCATTCTGTGCTGCCCAGTCATCTCAAAGCAGTTGGGAGAAAGAGATGCTGTAAAAGTGGCTGTAAAACTTTGTGACATGAAAATTTCACGATTCATAACAATTCATTGTCTTGTCAGTTGTGATTTAAGTATGTGCAGCATGAAACTTTCTTGAACCATAACTACTGGCAAAATTTGCGAACATATCATGCACAGTATGAAAGTTTTTTTTACAAGAATACCTTTACAAACTTAAGTTACCTCTGCAGCTGACATCTTGTTTTACAGAATTCATTTCAATTACTCTTTGCTTCCTAAGATGTCACTCACACACTTTTTAAAGATTAATAATCAGAATGTGGCATATCCAATTTTGTTCATGTCAGTTGTGAAATCTTGTGAGAAATACATGTTCTGATGACTAGAAAATGACAGAAAAGTTTTGAATTGGGGATACCTTATATGTTTCTGCTTAAAATTGCATAATTCTGACAGATAGTATTTGAAATCTGTAACGGTCTTCTGAACTTCCTTTTCCTACAATTTGGCGGTTATGTCATGCATGGCATAGAGGAGACAGAAGAAGCTCTCCCTTTGTTAGTGTTATCCTGGCTTTGTCACGCCCGACTTCTTAGAGAATCAATCAGTGGAGGTTTCAAGTCAATTCCTTTATTTACAATAGCGTATTGAGACATCTAAAGTCACTCTTTTCAGTTCTATTTTGGGCTTGAAAGGTGTGCTTCAGCATATATCAGTTTGGTGTTGAGGGCTCCTGTAGATTTGTAAGCAGTTGTGGAGCTTTCTTACATATGTATGTCTTTCTGACTGTCTGATAATCTGAGTGGATAGTATATCTTTAACAAGGCTACATGTATGTGGAATTTATATTTCAAAAGGTGTAGGTCAATCAAGAAGATGTTGTCTGTTTTCAATTTGTATATTCATAATTTAGCTGTGCGAAGTTTGACAATTTAGGCAGATGAATAGAGGAAAAATAGTTATTTTCAATTGATAAATACAATTAAACCGTTATGGAATACTTTTATGTAGGAATATACTATTTTATGTAACTGGTCATGGTATTCTGCATTATATATAGAAATACAACATGAGGAAAAGAAAAAATCAACTACCCTGTACTCACAAATGCAATTTTTTTTTTCTTCTGGCGAATTTGTAGTATTTATCTTGCACCATTTATGATTATGTCTGCTCTGAAAGCTAATCAAATGTGTCAAAGTGCTCCTCCTTCCCTGCGCCTGCTCAGGTAGAAAGTGAAGCCATTGACAGATATACAATACTGCCCTCTAGTGACAATGTATGCTTCATCATGTAAACAAAGCTGAGTCAAGTGACAGGGAGTGTCTGCCAAGAAGAGAGAGTATTGCCAGAGATGGCTATCCTCTACAACATGAGTAATTTCAGGATTTCAAGTGTGTACTAAGTATGACTTTTCAAAGAAAAGTAAAGAATCAGTTTAATATTTTCTTCATATCGCTTTGAAAACTATTTAGGTCCTCAACCTGTGTAAGATGCTCTTGTTCTCTCGGTTTCTTTGATGGAAGGTTTGGGCTTTGACATCTTGTTTCCAAATGATTTGAGACACTGGTTCTCATTGTTCAGTCCTTATTAGTGTCTTCCTCAACTCCCATCTGTCATTCTGTTTAGAAAACTGGTAAACATCTTTACCATTCTGTCGAAACACAAAAAAGCATGAATGTTCTGGAAGTTGTTTAGTTAAACATTCACATTGCTTTGGAGTCTGGATTATTTATAGGAGATGACTCTTTTGATGCAGTCCGCAAACATCATCCCACCAGCCCCCTCCCTCATACAGCTCAATCTGTTTCGAGTCTTCGCTAAGCTGCTTTTATCTAGCAGACAAGCGAGGGCGGGCGCCTGGATTGAGTTTCAGGGGTGTGACCCTTCTGTAGCATCCCTGATCTCAGGGGCTCGTGTCAAGAGTTTGGCCCAAGCTCATTGATCATGGACGGGCGGGAAGACTAGGGCAGGTCTAGACCTGATTGACTAACATGAATGATCCGTCTTGATGTCCTTCTCTTGTTGCTGTACTTTCTTTCTCTCCATCATTCTTTCTTCTGTACTTCTCTCCCTTTCTTCTGCTCACCCTTAGTGAGATTCATTAATAATAATGACATTCATTATTTTTGAAGAACAGGTAATACATCAAAAAATGTCCCCAGGCATGCATTCATGACAATATATCTGGCTTTTCAGGCTTGCAGGTGTTTCCAGCACACACACTGCCTCACTTTTAAAAGTAAAAATTACAGACGGGTTCTGGTTATGAAATATACAGAACAAAACATCATGAATACAACGATACATTCTTATTCATTCATGTACCAATAACAAGTAAAAAAGCTATGGCTATTTTCCAATTTATATAGATTTTGTTTGAATAAAATAAATGTTATTTTGACACCTAGTGACATTCATTAAAATGTGTTCTGAGCAAAGCCACACTATTTACACACCTCAATGTACATCATACCCGTTTCTATAAACAGTGTTTCAATAATGTCTTCTTGTATTTTTAGAATACCAAGGAAAGATTTCTCATTGCGCATAGTAGTAACGGTTTAGAATCCTTATATTTGGCCTTTTATCTTTGGCTGTTCAACATATCAGTAAGTAATAATGGAGAAGATGGGAATGTACATGTTGATCCCAAGACCGTAACTTGATTCTTTATGATGAGCCATTGACATTTATTTATAAAGGTCACAGGTATCATTATCGTTTGATATTTCATTGACTCTCATAATATTGAAGTCCCCAAGAGTCTAGTAAAACATGTGAATATCTTGTAAACAAGTCGCTTGATAAATGTAGGAATGCTCAATTTATGTAATAAAGAAGGTTATTGTGAAAGAAGGAGATATTGACATGCAATCCTTCAAATGGCTGTATTTTGTTTTCAAATGGCTGCATGTATAGCATAACTTGCAAAGGTGTATTAGCAGATGTTTCAAGATTTGGTGTTCTATCTAGATTTTACTATTTTTGCAACAGATGATTTAGAGTGAGTAAAAAGAATAATGATGGTGGAGGTAAAGCGGTAATGCTTGTGATGGATGGTTATGATGATGATGACGGTGATGACGTCGATAATGATGATGATAAAGATG
The DNA here is from genome assembly GCA_035222895.1 of Strongylocentrotus droebachiensis. NCBI lineage: Eukaryota > Metazoa > Echinodermata > Echinoidea > Camarodonta > Strongylocentrotidae > Strongylocentrotus > Strongylocentrotus droebachiensis. The sequence continues at coordinate 14,970 of JAVYIG010017118.1, forward strand.
ACGACGGCAATGGTGCTGGTGATGAGGATAATGCCTATGACAATAATAATGATGTATATGATGGTGATGGTGGTAACGTTAGTAGTTCTAAAGGAGAAGATCAACAGAGTATGTTGTAGGCTGCCTGCCTGTGTTTCACCTTTAATAAAAGGCTTGCGGAGTAGAAAAACACCTTCATGACATCAAGCAGGACTCCTGCAAGAAATGAAAATGCAATGAAAGACATGGCTTTATCCAATCAGAGCATTGCTTTGCTCTGTATCAACCCAACTAGCTGTTGCAGACCTCTCACCAATATGGTTTTTGTTTCTTATTTTTATTAGGTCACTGGAGCTGTAATTCAGTGTGCAAACATCCAGGCCTCGGAGTCGTCCATCTGATGAAATTATGCGGCTGACTTCATAAGGTTCTTCAAGGTAGGTCAATATGTCTAGAACTGAACCTAGCTATACGAACTGTGAATGTCAAATTATGGAGATGTAAAGTGACCTACAGTATAGATGCATTACATGTTGTACAATTTCTCTGACCGGTTCTTCAAGTTTCCATCTTACGATTAGAAAACTGCATAACTCATTCCACTTAACCTACATGTAGATGGAATTGCCTATGTCATCCTCATTATAGTTTAAGGTTAATGAACGATATTTATTAATGGTTTCCTTTGAAATATATTGATGATGACAGCATACATGATTCATATTTCAGCATGAGTGAACGTGCGCCTACATTATCTTTCATGTCGAAGGAAATGAAAAGTTCTAAAAATAAGGTACGACACATAGATGATGTGAACATAATTATTGTCTGCTATGAAGAAGAGATGCGAAATCCAGCTGGCGGCACAGCTACTCACTCTAGTTGCAGGTACTTCACTCCTGCCTAAGCGAAAGTAATTATACCATCTCTACAAGGACTCTCTTAAAGATGCAAATAGCGCAGAAGTCAAGTGGTATTCATGCTTGCTCTCGAGTTCGTAACCCAGCAAGGCTTGCTGTGTCGTTGAGCTTACATAATATATCGCCAGGGTACTGTTACGTTACAGAGCTAAGGACTGATTATGTAACATACATTTTTGAAGCCGAACATGGCTAATTACCAGTTTATAATCACTTCGTTGAAGTAAATGAGAGTAAGTGAAGTCATACTTCTGTATCTGTATTTAAAAAAGACAAGTTAAGAGTCATTAGTAAATAGTATCAGCAATTGAAACTTTCATGTCAGCTTTGAATAGTAGCTTTTAAAAACACCACAAGTAGATTTCTAACAAATCATTCAACCCTTCTTTAAAGGTACTATGTCCCTTTTGCAGCCAACCTCAAATGCTGTAGAACTTTGCAGGAATTATGAATATGTCATGTATGTCCTATCTGTGAAATTTAAACGTTAGCAGTGTCCTCATATTCAAATTATGCAAGTAAACCTGTTTACTTGCTAGACTTCACTGTCAGACACTATTGAGTGACTGACTGGCTTTTTTTCTTCTTTGGTATTAACATACATGAAAAGAGTTGTAAAGGGTACATGAGTATTTGTCTACATCAATAACCCACTTCTTGTGATGGCCAAGATTAAACTGATTGAATCTTTGCGCAGCATAAAACGTATGACCATTCTGTACAATTGTCTGAAAATCAAGACTATTACTCTTGGGCTCTATAGCCCTAAAGTCGATTTGACAACGAATAGTCGTTATTTTCCCACTTGAAGGCATTTTCAAGCCCCACCTTTTTTAGGGAAGTTCTAAATTAGTATTATCTTTCAAATGCAGTTGGAATTTAACTTTTTCATTTTTTTGGCCTGCAAATGGGACATAGTCCCTTTAAGTGATCTCCAGGAAATAAGTTACATATTATGGACAAATAATCGTAAGAATGTCAAATAATTTATGTCTTTGCAATTTAGGTGGAATAGGAATATTCCTGGCAGTTGGTTAAGTCAACTCTGATGATCTTTTATAGTTAGAGCGTCCTAGTGAATGTACATTTCTTGGAAACAAAGTGCGGAAAGATCGAAGTCCTTCACTGACCAAGCATCCCATCTCTAACAGTCTTGTCAATTCATGCCTAAAAAGCTATCTGTTCTATCTTATACTAGGCCTATCTTGTACCTCTTGTGTAATTGTCAATACAGTGTAGTGATCAACTCTTTCTCTCCTGATTTAAAAACAAGGAAATAGTTCACAGATGCCCTTTATAGCCATCACAGTACCCTGATATTACACCAGAAAGAACGCTTTTCAAAATCTAGCTTCTATGTTTATTTAAATGTTTTCTGCTTTCATCCTGTATACCTTTGAGTCTCTCACGTCCTCTCCAGCACCAACTCCCCTTCCCAACTGACGAGGCCATCGTCACTACTTCGTCACCTAGTTGCACAATATGTGCTCCTGGGACAGTTGCTCTGCAGGCAGTTTCTACACCAAAAGAATTCCTAATTTGGCCCTAGACCCAACGTTATACCTAATCCTAATCATTACCCATAGCTTACCGGTATCCTAAAATGTAATTACTACCCTAACCCTAACCCTACACCTTTGAGGATTTTAAGATGTAAAGCCGGGAGCGATTGCCGCTGTCCAAGCAAATGTGGGATCACCTCATCACCCCTGTTTTCCTTGAGATGTACATGTAGTCTTGTGCTGTAAGTCAGACGCTATGTTCGTGTTCGGTTCGGCAGAGTTCGGCAATTTTTCACCCGAACTTGGTTCGGTTCGGGGTTCGGTAATATTATAATAGCAAGCAGCGTTATAGCCACGGCGGTCGGCACTGGGCGGGCTGGCTGGCCTGCCGTGCCCGACCAGCACGGAGGACTTCTGCACACTGCTTCCGCGAGCATGAATTTCACATTAAAAAACTGCTCTAAACGTAATTATTTGTGAAGAAAAATACTACTCACATTCGTATTTCCGTCTTGAATCGGGTTTTATTTTCAATTTTAAAAGAATCATGTTTTCAATTTGTCAATAAATGATATTTTGTAAAGATTTTCCGAGACGGTTGTTGTCTTTTGTTAGAGTCATGAAAACTGCTATCTTGAATGGCTCGTCAAGAACTGTTTTTTATAAGTTTTTATTTTCAATAGGAAAAATATAAAATCGCTAATTTTCCTGAATAAATAAATACTATACTATAATATATATTTATTTCATTATTTATATTGTAAAATTTGTCCGATATTGTTACAATTAATTTTTTTTTGTTTTTTGAGCTGAACTTGGTTCGGTCACGCACATGTATTCTTGTTTATGGCTTGCGATCGCGACGTAGCGTGGTCAGGATTTGGGATTTAAATGGCGCCAGTGAAGTCGCGCCCACCACTGGATAGGCATAAATCACAAAGGGGGAAAATGGGAAAAAAGTAAATATAAAATGAGCAATCATGACATAAAAATTAGGTACAAAATGACTAGTTTATTAGCTTGCAAAAACGTTTACATTTTTCTGCCAAACATCCGAACCAGGCCTTTGCGTTCGGTTCGGTTCGGTTCAGTTCGGAAGTGCCATTTTCGGCGAACTTTCGTTCGGTTCGGCGGTTCGGCTACAGCACTAATGTAGTCCTTAATTGTCAGGGCATCTTCACCCATCTCTCCTTGGGTTCCAGTATGTCTCATCATGCAAATGCTTGCTCAGAAGAATTTAGAGTGTAAACAGTCTCTGTCTTGGTACCCCTGCTAATGATCAAGGAGACACTTGAAGTACATCGTGAAGGCATCTTAAAGGTAGTGTCGCTGACGAACATATTATTTAGATAGTCTGTACATTATAGGGTTTTGTGGAATAGTGCTTTGATTCAAGGTTCGGGTTATATGGTGTGGGGGGGGGGGATGAATGTTATGGTTAGAGTCAAGGTTATTATTATATTTGGAATATCAAGCTGAGAAGTGTGGGGGGGGGGGGGTCTAGGGGTTGGAAGAAAAGAAATTGACACATAACTAACAAATTAATTAAGTAAATTCACCTAGTAGTATTGCCTTGTGAAAGTGATTGCTGTTTTCAAGAGCTATGTACTTTGTACTATTAGTAAGTAGTATATATGAATGGAATCCAATAAATGTGGATGTTTGCTTTGACTAATGTTTGAAGTACGTGTCATCGCAACCATTTCTGCTCCTTTCAATGATACAAGTAGGAAAGCCTCAGACTACATTTGTCATTAGCACACCGATCTTGGTCCGTGAGAGACGTCTTGAAGGAAATTGAAGCAATTAAGAGAGGTTCAATCGAAATGATCACCCTTCATTTCCATCCTTGGGGGCTAGTCTATTTAAGATAATGGTATTCTACTCTATACTTGCAGGATAATTCTGATAGATAAAGTAACAGATTTTAGATAGAGCATTTGACTTACCAATTATAAATTTGTTGATAGATTATAATTTAAGTACTAATTTCAACACATTAAATAGTAACTAGTTCCTTTTTGTAAGGAGCACATTTGAAATGAACATTACAACATAACAAATACAACCACATCAATTCACCAAGTTTTAAGAACATTCTTTCTCCGTATTCAGTTGGAAACAATCCATTACAACATGGACATTTTATGTATAACCATATATGTAGCCATTGTTAAATGATCTGATCCATCATTGAAAGTTCTATGTAAATTCTAGCGATATAAGATGGAGAGGACATGATTTTTGAATAACTCTGACATAAGCTCAAAGAAAAATAACCACAGTGCATTATTGATAAGTACTACATATTCTTCATACATAAACCATAACACATAGTATGAAGTACATGAGAAGATTACATCCATCCTACGAAGTACTTAGCAGACATAAAGATGTAGTAAGAAAGCATTCAGACTGATATTTGAATGTGCGATGGGTCATAATCTGTCAAGAGACGATCGCTAATAACCATCCAAACAGTATCTGTCATGCGGTGTTCATGAGGACAAGTGATATTGATTCCTGGTTTCACGTCCCCTTCCCACTCCCAGTTCGTTTTACCAGCCGCCTTCTTTGTTATGTGATATATTTTTTGTTTCAACACGAAATGAAGAATCTAAGGTAATGTAGGCAATGAAGTATTAATAAAATAATGAATGTGGCAATGAAGTCAACTTGTGTTAAGCCTCTGTAGTGCATGAAAAAAAATGGACTCTTATGAAGTAAATAAAAATTGCCAGACAGCATATGGATTTGTGGGGGAAATATTAAAGATCAGATGGGATGGAACACCCCCCTCATTTTAAATAATCTTGACAAGAAACTAAGTATGAATTTTGCTTGGCCCTATTGCTAATAACTATCCAAACAGGATCTGTCATGCAATGTTCATTAGCATCAAGCACACAGGAGCATGTTTTAGGGGGAAGGGTAAACGTAGACGGTCGCCTGTCTTTGGATGTGATCGTCATAACGATGAGGGCTTCGGGAACGGGATGAAAAGCGCCAAAGGATCCGTAGATGAGTCACGTATTGATCCAACAAACTGGCGACTGATACCAGTCATTGGGAGAGAAAACATTCATTTTATTGGTCTGTTCGCAACATTGATTTCCTCCGCATTGTTTGGAGAGATGCTCTTCACTATCAATCAGTATGGCTGTACTACAGCAGATTATAGGGAAGGAGTGGTATGAGAGAGAAAGAGAGAGAGGGGGAAAGGGGGAGGGGGGGGGGGTAGGTGAGGGAGATCTCAAGAAGTAGGCCTATTGGATTATGCCTCTATTTATCTTGCTGTCTGCCGGCTTCCAATTGCATGAATAATATTAAGTCTACAATTAACATCATATGCAAGTAGCTTTGCTGACTACATGTAGCCTGTCTGTTTATGTGTATGATTTACATAAATGATCATTTAGATTTTATTACCCTTTTTGATTTGCATGGCACTTATTTCATACCACATATTCTCAAAGGAATGCAATTATTGTTTTTCAGGTTTTAAAAGGTTTTATGTTCTTCCCTTGATGCAATTTGTTATTTAAATGAGTTTTCGATTATTGTTTAATGAGTTAATTTGAATTTTATTCATTCCTACCTCCATTCAATCAAAAGACGATCTTCTTCAGCTGCATTCTGTTTGATGGAAGGGCTGCCATACTATCAATTCAACTCGTTAAGGTTTTATGTGATTCAATTTATATACTTTTATTACGTGAATTTGTGATGTAATTTGCTTTATGTACTGGCATTATAGGCAAGGTTTGAAGTGCACTTAGGATACTGAAATTCAAAGATTTCCTACCACGCATATTATTATCTAGGAATTCATTTGTAGATGTTTGCCTCAGATATCAACTAAGTGCATTAGAGAACTTGACAGTTGAAGTTGTTGAACATTGGAAATAGAGACTGGCATATACATGTTTATCATAAAACAAGATACCAAGGAATGCAACCATTGTTTTCAAGTTTGTGAAAGTTTTCATCTTTTTCCCTGTTTCAGAAGACCTATTTTCACCTATTATAAACAAGTTTTGAGTGGTGCAGGTAAACTTGAACCAAGTGTTGTTACTCGAGTAGGATGGTGACAATGCATTTCAGTAGAAACATTTACAGAAAGTAGGTCTTTTCAGAGGAATGCTGGTCCTCTAACTCTGCACCAGTCTCCAGTTCCACACATACATGAAACATTATCCAACGAGCGTAATCGGCTTATAAAAAGCCCATTCTTTTATTCATGGCCGAGAGCTGTAGGTCATAAACTGAAAGCTTGGTTTTTCCAGGACCCTGGCAAGGTAATGGTGCAGGATTTATGGGGTAGAACTTGAACCTCGGAGGGGCCCCCCAATTTGAGGGGGGGGGGGGGGGTTGCATCATAAATATTTTAATCTTGCTGGAATCGGGTTTAGGGAGCTTGGCTTGATGGGGTTTGTTGCGGAGGAGGCCCATCAAGCGAGGGAGCCGCTGATGTGTCGGGGATTGGGTCAAGGGAGGAAGGAAGAGGAGTGATGAATTGAGTTGGAAGAGAGATCAGGTTTGGCTTCCACCATGACCAAATTGAGCTGTAATTGTCAGCCCCCGCCGAGACAGATTGATGAAATCCAATTGAAAAAAGAGAAGAGTATCCCAATTCTTGTTTCAAAAGTGACTTGTAATTCAGTGGTAGGCAGTCCTCTGGTTTATTACAGCTAATAGGTGAAGAATTGATGGTACAGTCCTTGTTTATTACCTGATATTCTTTTAAATGTCATGTTCAGTTTTAGACTACAACTTGATATGCTATCTATGCAAGCTTTTATACATATATACAAAGAGGTACAATGAAGTTGACCAAGCTTAAGTCGAGCAATCAACACAAATAGTAAGGCTACCATTTTATGGTTCTACAAATGAATTACGTCAACTCAAATACTAGTTTTTTCGTCAAGTACACCAATTCCTCCCTTATTATGGAATGGATATGGTAGAAATGTAAACAAAGTTTTACAAACCTGATTATACTTTAACTGTTCTTCTTATTCCCCCTGTTGTGTTTATCTGTCTTTCTACAGGAAGAGAGGTATAATTATCTTGTTTGTAATGTGATAAGGTTATGTACTTGATTGATGCGGCATAGCAAAGGTCATTTATGGCAGGTATCATATATGGAGGCTACTAATGGCCCAAGTTCACATGCCATGGATAGAGGCAGGTCATCTTCATACCTAGTCTATAGGCCAAAATTGTCACCAGTCTTAACTTGGAGTCTAGTCAACCCTGTAGTATATGTCTCTGGTCAACCCTTGTTATTTGTAGTATGTTGTAGGGTCTGTAGTTTTACTGACAATACTTTTTTTAAACCCATTGCCTATTGGAAATGGATGGCACCTGTATTAAAGCTTATGAGAATGAGTGAATTCTGTAGTGAATGGGTTAAGCTATGCTGATTAAGGCTTCACTCTTACTAATAAAAAAAACACATATCTTTTGGATGACTAAAGTCATGTTCACCAACTGTCATCCTTATGTCACTGCTATAAATAATATAGGCCCTACCATTGAACCTTGTGGTATAGTCTGTGATTATACCAGTTAACATGTACAGAAATATTAAAAGACAAATACAACTTCCAACATAACAAATGACACGACATCAGACTTCATATCAAAACTATCATTGCTCTCATCATCCAAGGCATCACCGCTCTACTCCTCCCCATCTCCCCGTACTCCTCGGTCATCTTGTTCTCATTCTCATCGGGTCAAGACGGGTCTGGCATCATCAATCCCATCCCTCAATACCTGGTGATGATGTACACCTACTGGGGCCTCACCTTGACTTCATTAACCTCCACCCTTCATCTGACGAGAGACTGGGGAGCCAGAGCCAGAGCCCACGTAACCAAGCAGCTCCTGTGGAACTACGATGCTAGGAATAGTCTGGTCTGTGCTGCCCACTGCTAATGAGCCAACATGATGTTATCTGAAGGTCCCTATTTTGATGTTGATGGCTGGCTGTGCTACCGGTGATTTGTTCAGATGTTGTCCATGATTCTAGCGCCTTTTGGAATGCTACAGAGTCTGATAGAAATGTAGCACTATAATGGGACCTATTATCACCGAGGACATCTATTAGGAGCATTTTCTGGCCATGACATTTTAACTAAATGACATGTAGCTTAAAAATGTGTAGGGGCTAACTGTATGTGTCAATATCTAAATGCCCTTTCATCATTCTTCTTCCCATATTTAGAATTAAGGCTGAAACTGTGTAACGTATACCACTGTTCTCACCCGTCCATATAAGTGATTAAAAGCGTCCATTAGAGATAATAAATATAAAACCAGCACCTCAATTAAATAGCCCCGATACCAGCACCTTAAACTCAAAACATGCCTACAATTATATGACACCTTCTTGTTTCAGAAGCTACTGGTACTACTACTTCACCAAGGTATCCAAGAACCAATATTGAATTTGGTATGCTTCCATGCTTGGGGCCATCATAATGCATTCATGGCAATCACGTTTTACATTTTTATGAGAGATCGTTTTTGAAGCCACCATGAATAATGAGGATCGTCAGAGAGAGGTTAAAGAGGTAGAATTTAATGTGACACAGAAATATGAGACGAATGAGATAAAATCTGCCAGAGATATATTAGAGAAACACTTTGGATTTCTTTCCTTCAATCCTGGCCCTGTTTTTCGGCTGAACAACATGATGAAGTGCCCTTTGACCTCAATTTGCTGCTCCATTGCAAAGTAACATGATTTTGCCTGCCACTGCCAAGTCCAGGGAGATCAGGAGTGGTGTCGCCCCACTAATTCATGAACTATCAAACATAAACACAGTGTGCCAAGTGTGTTTATGAGCTCACACTCACAGGCACAGGGAACTACTACCCTGCCCCCTTCCCCCCTCAAAAAAAGGTTTTTACATAGGTCTTGTACATACAGACTGTAAAAAGTTAATTCTTGACCCCCTTCCAAAAAATATAGTGTGGAGCCCGGTCTTATATATTACAATTTTCGTATTTTTATTGGGTTTGACTGGATACATGTACATGCTGATGGTATACTAAATCCGGTACTCACATAAGAGATGAAGATATCTCAGAAAAGCAGTCTTAATTTTGATAACAGAGAGATCAATATATTCAATATTTGTGAAATAGGATGGATTATAGCTGGGCATGCTAGAAGTGTGATGAATATTTTGCCTACATCTGGATATGAACAATGTTTGTACACACCCATGGATTTGGGATGCGGATATATAACAATGAACCCCAGAGGGCAGCGCATAAGTAGGTAGGTGTGGACCAATTTGCATGAAAGACGAAGCATCAAGAGTTCAAAGATATGAAGAGACAGAGACACGAGACAGACAGAATCACAAAGAAGAGAGAGAGAGCAAGAGAGAAAAAATATGTGGAAAAGAAGAATTGGAGCTATAGAGATATGAAGATAAAGGGAAAGATAGGGAGGGTGGGGATGCATGAAAGAGAGAGAGAGGGGGACAGAAGCAGACGGAAAAAAATATTCAAAAAATTTCGGGGGCTAGTTTTCAAGCTTGCTTGCATGAAAATAACACTCTTTAATTTGTTTTGCATTGAACTCTATGCAAAATTTGGGGGCTCTTTTAAGACTTTCTGAGGTTCTTTTGTACATTTCGGAGGCTAATTCGCCCCGAGCCCCCATGTATTTTTTTTCCCTGGAAGGAGAGAAGACAGATGGATGAATGTGAGATCACCTATCAGATATAAGTGCTCATCAGAAACCACGAATAGAAACGAGACGATCATTGATACCGCCATTATCTCTCATTTCTACAGGGGGTGCTCGTCTTACACCTGTCTGCATGTAGCCCTACATGATGGGAAATGTTAGCTCCATGTTTTGAGCCTTGTAACCTTTCAAAACATTCTCTGAACATGAACACAAAACAGACATCAATCAAGAACCCGGTGTTATTTTTCTCCTTTGCCTTTCGCACCGTCCTGTGATGCTCTTTGTGTTCATGTGGTGATGCCTACACAGAGAAGTTTCTTTAAATTTTCTAGGCTACATTTCACACGTCTTTCCTGCATAGAAATCAACCCCCTTAATCAACCTTGATGAAATAGCTCTACCATACATTCATGTAGACCATAGTTGCCAACTGTTATGAAAACAAAATCGTAATTGTTGAGAATTTCACACCCTCGTTATGAAATTACTAATACCCCTTATTATAAAACAAATTAAAAAAAAAAAAAAAAAAAAGTTTTGTGTGTGTGTGTGTCTGTATGTGCCATTTTCAACGGCAAAATGCCCATTCTGTCCTAGACCATATTCTCTTTTGATAAACAAAACCAGAACCAGAACCTGTAATGAAAAGAATTTCTTTTTTGTTGTTGCCCATGAGGAGTGCAGCTTTGTTCCAGATATTTTACTTTCAAGAATTGAATGTTTTGGCACAGTGTTCCTCCACTCCATTAAAATGTTGTCAACATGTATATTTTGTTGGTTCATCTGATGAATATTGAAAGACACCCACAATGTTCTACATGAGGTAAATAGTCCAATATAGATCTGTTGCCGAATGGGCTTGCTTGTGTCTTGCAGAAGATAGACTTTCAGACCCCCAATCACTATGAATATAAAGCACTGCTGCACCACATCATTTGTCATACATGTGTTTTCTGTCCCCTTTAGCTACAGAACTTGTATTATTTCCCTATTTATCAGTCACGAACATGTTCTCTTTTTTCACGTACTTGCATTACAATGTTTCCAGATCTTATCTTTTGATAAGAATGAAAGGGTTAATTTTCCTTCAGCAACCCATCATGCTTTTAACAATCATCCAGGTCGCTTTTAATCCTGGTATCCTGCAGAAATGGTGCAATAAATTCAAATTAAATACAGATGTTTGGCAGGTTTGTGCCCTTTTACGCTGCTTTAACTCTCTGATTTATGGAATTGCTTGAACGACTTTTACATGAAGTATGAAAGAGAAGCCTTCAGCAGTGAAGCTATCAATAGTCAGAATGATTTGAGACGGTAATGAGGTAATAACTTACTTCGCAGCATTTTCTTCCCCTTTCTTTGTTGTGCATTTGACTTTATGTCTACAAGAGAAGATTTAATATATTGGCAATTCATGACTATTTCTTATTTCATTTTATGGTGCAATTCTGGAGGCATGTATACATTAATCCCCTGCCTTTTAGAGAACAGAATATTTGTCTGCAACTTAAAGTGAAAAGAAAACCAGACGAGACAAATATGCTGAGATATATGTCGTTAATGTAGTCATGAAGTTTGATCTTTGGGGCTTTCTTTATAGAGGCTCTGTTCCAAAAGACTAGTATTTCAATTTTGTATAAAAAGCAGAACCAAATAGCCCTATTTCTCTACACAACTTTTTAAAAGGCACGTTTCAGAAAATGATAATTCTTGTTATTTGTTTGATTGATGGAGTTATGGACCCGTGTAAACTGAAACATGAACTCTGTTGACCTTTGTAAAGGTAAAACAAGCCTGATCCCTTGCATGAACCTGAAACGCATCAATCTCTGTCAACAAATCAGATCATCAAGATATCCCCCAATAAGTTGGTAGAAACTATATAAAAGAAGAGATCAGATATTGAATAAACAAACCTGTGAAGACACTGACAAACGCTTGGAAATGATAATAATCATATTAATAATGATAATAACACATGTCTAGGGTTCATCGGAGGATGTTGACTTCCATGCTATGTTGGGGCTGTTCCGTAGATCATGTCGCCCTTCTTTTGAGAATACTTAATGCACAGGATATTTTTAGATCAGCTTGGGGGAGAGAGCTTAATTTGAAAGTGGAGACCAGGGGTCACAGTTAGATTGATTTCAGAGAAGTCTCATTGGGATGATTCATATTACATTATTTAACATCTTAGCAGACACAAGTTCTGTAGATTTTCAATGAAAGTTTGTAGTCACTGTTATTGCAGGTTATGGAGCACCAAATGTATACTTGTAATTTTGTAATGAAATCAATTTGACTGAGATCAAATCAACAATTTTGGAAGGAAAATACTTGTGAACGATTATTTTCATGGACAGTAGTAGTTTTGCAAACAAAGGCAATTGGTCAGAATGATATTGTCACTGAAATTATGTTTTACAGTGTTCATAACATCCCGTACAGCCCTTTTTTATTGGGGGGGGGGCAGGGGTTTAACAGTGATAAGTCAATTTGATCTAATGTTCCCAACTCATGAGGGGAATTCCTGTATTTTGTTCTGAGACTTTTAAATCAACCAAAATGGATAATACACCTTTGACTAAATACCGCTTTCATATTAGGTGTGGAAGAGGATTGAGACTTGAGACCAGACTTTGTCTGCATCCAAAGCCAATTTGTCCAGTTTCTGCAC
>JAVYIG010017119.1:0-27762 GCA_035222895.1 Strongylocentrotus droebachiensis
TAGCTCATTCTCGATATACGCACAACAGAAATATCAATAGCCATTTTTCACTCTCATTTTGATTGACCAACAATGCTGAATAGATATTTCAAGAGTGGTTTCCATATTCTTCGCACATTTTCTCTTTATATCTTACATCTTATATACATTGTATGTTGTTTTGATTGATATTTTAAACTTCTTGCATATTATCTCTTCAAAGCCAGGAGTCTGTCCCCCTGTCCACACACAACATTTTCTGTGAATACCGTTTCGCGATAGTGATACAGTTTCGCGATAGTTTTACGATGAAATTGTGTGTGTGGACGCTCACTAACGATACGTCGTATAACGAAACTAGTCTAACGAAACGCAGGTTTTAGTCCGGCAGCCAAATCCAGATTATTGGCCTAACCTTGTTTTAGGGTCTATAGTTTTTTTTTCAATGGATTATGATTGCCTAAACCTTCTATTTGAAGAATCCGATTGCTGACACTCTGTCAGCCTTGAGCAATTTAAGATATGTGACGTCATACAAAATGGCCGCCAAAGTACATGATTTTTCTCTAAAAATGTATAATAAATATATAATAGGGCTTTTTCTACAATTTTGGGCAGCCAAATGTCTGTATCTCTCTAGGACCATCACTAAAAATTGTTTTGTGATGTTGCACGGCCATAGATGACAAGCTAATTTGCATATTTTGAAATAGCGCCCTCTATAAATATATTAATTTTGCATAAAAATAGGTGTGCCAGCCAAATGCCAATTTCTTAGATCTACGTGACGTTAAACACATATTATATGCTTCGTATGCATGAAATAATTACGATTGTGCTGCATTTATCTTACATATTTTTTGGTCTAAATTAAGATACATGTAAAGAAACCAAGATCTACAAGAGAATCAGTGAGAAGTGATTTTACGGTACATTATTGTTCCATTCATAGGCTTTATTTAGACCAGCATTGATCCAGCGTCAGTGAATGATGATAAAGCATTTGGCATCGGTACCAGACAGATGCATGAGTTTTAACAGAAGTTACCTGGTGGATTCTATGACACAATTTCCAAGAAAGTCTACAACGGGTACCTGACAGAAATTGTCAGCCCAGACACCAACTGTAAACCAAAGTGTTTCTGGAGTTTCATAAACGGCAAGCGATGCGATGCTTCAGGGTTGGCTCCATTGAAATAATCTAATGGAATGACTTACTCAGATAGCCTCTCAAAGGCGAACATTCTAAGTAATCAGTTTTCATCCATCTTCAACTGCAATGAAGATAGGACTAGTCTGAGAGACAAAGGACGAAGCCCATACCCAACCATGGATCATATTACTATCTCGCCACCAGGTGTTCTGAAGATCCTGTCTGAGCTTGATGTTCATAAAGCCACTGGTCCTGACCAAATCCCAGCCAGACTTCTGACCACCAAACTGACACCTGTGTTCCCTCTATTCTTCCAAGCCTCCCTTAACCAGAGCGTGCATACCTGATAAATGGAAGATGGCTATATATATTGATCCCATCTTCAAGAAAGGTGACCGTAGCAAGCCAGAGAACTACAAAGCTGTCTCTCGGACGTCAGTAACCTGTGAAGTACTGGAGCACATCGTTCTTAGCAGCAACATGAACCACCTTGAAAGCCACAACATCTTGTCTGATGCACAACATGGCTTTCGAAAGAAGCGATCCTGCGTCTCACAGCTTGTCCTTGCTGTCCTGGACCTTGCCAAAGGCATCAATGCCAGAGACCAATTGGACATGACACTCCTTGGTTTCTCCAAATCATTTGACAAGGTTCCCCATGGAAAGCTAGCTGTTACACAAGCTCCAATTCTATGGAATCTGGGAACCCACACATGCTTGGTTTTCTGGCTTCCTGAGTTACAGGACCCAGCAGGTGTTACTGGAAGGACCCATCTCCAACACCAGCCAAGTAACATCTGGCATCCCGCAAGGCAGCGTTATCGGCCAGATGCTGTTTCTCCTCTCCCTCAATGATCTGCCACCGTACCTCTCCCCAAACCCAACAGTCAGGCTCTTTGCTGACGATGGCATGCTATACAGCAACATCAAGACATAGGAAGACGCCTAACGTTTCCAAGAGGATCTTGACTCACTGCAACGCTGGGAGCGTGATTGGCTGATGGAGTTCATCCCACATAAGTGTCAGGTTATACATGTCACCAATAAACGCAAATCACCATCATCAAATTCACGGACAGACCCTAGATGACAAAAATATAGCAAAGTATCGAGGTGTTAAGTCACAGAAAAACCTCAGCTGGAACCCACATATCAACATTACCAGCAAATACTCCAACTCCACCCATGCCTTTCTTCAAAGACATATCCAACCATGTCCTAGAAAAGTTAAATAATTGTGCTACGATACTCGCCTTCAACCAATCATGGAGTATGCCATCAGCATAATTATATGGGACCCTAACACTCAAACAATTAGCAATCATCAAGAAGCTTGAAATGGGTCAACGGCGCTATGTCCGCTCCTTCTGCAATGGCTACTGCAGGACAAGCAAAGTAGAAGCCATCCTGAACCAGATCAAGTGGCCAACATTACAAGAACGCAGGGTACAGGCTCAGGTGGTGATGATCTTTCGCATCAACAACCCGCTGAAAGACTTTCCACATACTTTCCTCACTCCATCAACATCCCTGCACAGAGGGCATTCCAAGAAGATAATTGTTCATTTTGCCTGAATGCTTGTCTAAAAGAGGAGCTTCTTCCCCGGATACAATAAGACTCTGGAACTCCCTCCCTTTGAACACCGTCAATTGTACCTCTTTTTTAACAGCTTCAAGCAAGAGTTTCTTGCTGTGCAGCTCCTGCTATGACTAAACAGGCAAATCCTAGAGAGGCAGGTCCTGTTGAAGTTGCTGCAGACAAATTTCATGTGTGGCTGTGCTGTTGAAGCCGTGGCTAGCTGCCGTCTTTGTTGCCTTTTCTCCTACCACTGTTCTTCTCTCTTCTGATCACTCCTCTGTATACATGTCTTCACAGCGCATCTCCATTTGGGGCAGTCTGAAGCATAGGCTTCCCATTTTGTAGGGTTGATTTCACTGGCCTCCATATCCCTCTTGCACACATCCATGAAGCGAAGGCCAGGTCTTCTAACAGTCCTTGTTCTGGTCGCTAACTTTCCCTACAAGATGTCTTTTGAAATGCGGCCGTCTTCCATACGACTGACATGACCAAGCCATCTCAGCCGTCGTTGTGATAGAAGAGCGTAGATGGTCATCATCCCTCCTTTTTGAGGACATCCTTGTTTGGAATGTGGTCCTGCCATTTGATGCCTAGGATTCGCCTCAAGTAGCGGAAATGGAAAACATTCAAACGGCGCTCCTGACTTGCATACAGGGTTCACGACTCACTGCCATACAGGAGAGTGCTGAGCACATAGGCCTGGTAGATCTTCATTTTCGTGTTGGTGGTTTATAGTAAAGTGTTCTTCCAGGCCTGCTTTGAGTGTCTAGCAATCTTGGTTGCTGCCTTGCCAATGTGAACGTTGACCTCGAGATCAAGGGAGAGGTTGCTTAATACATGGAGCCGAGGTAGGTGAAGTTTTCAACCACTTGGAGGGTGTAGTTTAATTAACATTGGAGGATTCAAAAGTCTATGAAACCAAGTTGATTTACTCTAGAGTAATAGGACTGCAGGCAAGTTGAAGATATGTCAATATCAAGAATATTTTGTCATGAAAGCTTTCACCAGGTCAAAGGCGAACTTGAAGAATTTGACAAGGGTTGACGTGTCACTTGAGCAACCTTGTACAGCCCGTTTGATGGTTGTGCTCTACTCTGGATTAAAATCTGATGATCTTTGGTTGGTGTGCCACCAGGGTTTCTAGAAGTCATGACGAATCGAGAGTCATCCAAAAGAGTCTTCCTTCCCACCTCACTGCTTCCCTCCCAGAAACTACTGACAACAAACTACAGTTGATCGACATCATAATACCCGTATGCGTGATTCTGCAGAATGATGAGGTGTTCAGAAATGGGCAAAAGCACAAGCTGGTCATTACCGGTCAAGATGAGGTATCTGTTGAAGTGATACCAGGCAGCGATGTCATGCCAAGGGAAGATCTTTCCATAACACATGAAGAAGCAGACAACATCATAGTACAGCAAGCGATTCAAATTGCTGCTAATGAGAAAAGGTATGTTAGGGTCCTGGCTGTTAGGGTTAGGGTCCATCATTATCTACATGAATAACTTAGAACGCCAATGAACATGGCGTCATCAAAGAGCGAACTGTTATTGACATTCCTGCCACTGTACACAAGTTAGAAGATATCATTCCATCGATGTTGGCAGGACATGCGTTGAGGGGATGTGACACTATTTGGGCATACTTTGGGTTGAAAAGGGTACATGCATTGCTGAAAGTGATGAAGCAGAAGATTTGACTCCCTTTGGACTCAGTTGGCAAGAGAGCTCATCTGCAAACATGTGTGTGGAAGCACGCCTTGCAGTCACGTCCCACATCATTGGATCCTACAAAGTATGGCTATGCAAAAGAAGAGGAAACCAAATCCCTGATCCCTGTCACAGTACTTACAAATGTACAACTAGCACCGGACAACATATTAAGGTTAATACGGTGCACTTGTGCGAGTGGAAGCCTATGTAAATCATCACGGTGCCAATGCAACAAAGCAAAACTAGCATGCACAATTTTCTGTGGTTTTCGCGCCTCTGTCGAGTGTTATAACGATCAAACTAAAGCAGCAAATGATAGCCATTGGAAGGTAACCATGTTTGGTCATTTTGGGTGGATATTTCGCTTTATTAAACTCATAAATTCCCTTGTAAGAGAGGAACCTTTTCATGATAGGTTCATATAAAAGAATGTATTACCTCAAAATACAAATCAAATTTCGGAATGCTGTCACTGAAAACGGGCATTTATAACCATAAGGTATATCTATGGGACAGAGAGCATGAAATTCTAGCTTGTTTTCTTCAAGTATTAAAGATAAAGACCAGTTATGGTCATGCGATTGCATTGTGAAAGAAACGTTGTGGAATCGATCAGAAAAGGTTGATCATCTAGCTTATAAGTATTGGTGTGTACTGCAAGGTTCTGGAATCATCAAAACGATTAGAAATTTGGCCCAGTCTTGGTAAAGGTACAAGCACTGTACACAGAAGGATGTATATGGGACTACGCGACACGTGCGCGATATCTACCAGGTCTAAATAGATATAATAATTTACTAAATATATCAATTAGTAGGAGGTTTCTCGGCAAAATTTGTATCATCACGTATTAGTCAAAACATATTCTTTCACATGATTGGTGATAAGAGCTTCCATTTCATGTTTTGAGAGGGGGGCGTTTCCAAAACTGATCTTTACCTTTAAAGTACAAAATAACAAAAAAATCACGTCAAAATGTGGTGCACAATTTTTACTTATTGTATTCAGTGCGTCTGACTTATAAAAAATGTTAATTTCATGTTAAAAATTGGCATTTGGCCATCATTTAAAATTTGCAAGTTAACGTGTCTATAGAGGGCGCCAATCTGAATTATGCAAATTTACATGCCATTTTTTATCATACAACATCGTCAATTTTTATTCAGTGATGATCCTAGAAAAAAATCAAGATATTTGACTGACATTTAATGTAGCAAAATACTGTAAACAATTTTTTTATCATTAATTTTGGTAAAAAAGGGTATTTTGGCGGCCATTTTGTGTGACGTCACATATCTCAAATTGCTCAAGGCTGACAGAGTGTCAGCAATCGGATTCTTCAAATTGATGGTCTAAGGAACTATAATCCAAAAAAAAAAAAACTATAGACCCTAAAACAAGGTATATCGTGATGGCTGCCGGACTATTTGGGCATCGTTTCAAACTGAAACTCAATTTAAAGAATCACGCCTAATCACGGAAATGTTGTGTGTGGACAGGGGGAGTGTAACTAGTGTAACTAACTGGGCGGGGCTTAACGTGACCTCGAGCGAAAGGAGACCAGACTGTAGAGTTTCAGGATTACTTTCTTCTGTTTATGGACATCCTTGAATTTATATGATGATTATTTATATGACGTTTCTTGTGTGTGGACACTTTGAAATTTATACTATGATTCTTTATACGACGTTTCCTTATAGAGTTTCGGGATAAATTGTTTTGTGTGTGGACACGCTGTTTGTCTCTGTGAAACGAGTCAATGCCCTTCAGGCTCTAAACGTACAATATATCATTTCACTTTCTTCCTTCATTTCCCCAGACTTCCACTTTATCTCTTCATCACTTTGGGAATATTCCTGCTTACATTCCATTCATTTCTGCATCACATTTCTTTCCATCTTACTCCCTATCCAAATTTGCAAGCATGATTAATTTGACTAAAACTTGCTATATATACACAGTAACAAAATTAAAAGAAAAAATTATACCGATGTTTGTTTATAAAATGGATATGCTAATGACTGGGTGTAGCCATTTTCATACTGGTGATATACTGGTGATATACTGCATCAGACAGGAGAGTCACACAGGACATTATTATAATTTTATAATATCACACGTTTTGTACGACAGTTTTACTGAAAATTCGACCAGATTTAATATTTCAAAGAACGCTCACAAAGAGTAATGGCAGTGAATTTTACCACTTACCATTATTTCTAAAAAAAAATAATACTATACATTATTATTGATCAAATAATGTAACAACATATCCAAAACGTATTATGCATTTGATACGATTGTGAATCCTACTTTATAACGTTTAAAAAAAAAGATTAAAATGAAGGTAAGGCCAGTACCCATATAAGGTATTTATTTAAATAAACTGACTTTAAGAAGAAAAGTTGCTTCAATAAATTCTTACGTTAAAAAAACAGTTCTGTTTTTCTTACTTACAAAGCTGCTATAGTTAGTAGTTACATTGCACATTACAATACTGCATTGCTTCAGGATGCTTTGTCCAATCAGACAATAACCCATTTCCATTCAGGCTTCATTTTCTCTATAACGATTCATTCTAACATTAAGTTTGAAGGATAATAAATGAAGTCATTGAACTGCTAGAGGAATTTACATGGACAGCTCAATTGTCTATCTCTTGATGAGCAACGCAACTTGATTTTGACAGACTTCAAACAATTTGGGAAAAAAAAATTTTTCTTAAAAACTTGAATTTCATCACAGAGTATAATATGGTGATATTTGTCAGCAGTATTTCAATGTTTAGGTAGCTTACTTATACCTAGTTACATTTTACCTATGCCTGCATACCACTGCAATAAAACATACTAAAGACTACTGAGTGACACAAAGAAAACATCCACATCCACTAAAAAACATTATGCCTCTAGTACTAATTTGAAAAATATTTGCATAGCTGCGCTTTATTTTTATTTTTTTTAATATGCTATGGTCGGAAAAGTTTTAATTTTTTAAAATATGCTTTGTGAGTCCATGTAGTTAAAAATTTCCAATGAATAGCAGTATAACATATATATTCAATAACACAAATGCCAAATGCCATATAGACAAAAGAATATGCCCTTTTACATTCAACTCACAAGAAGCCATATAAAAAACATTTAAAAATTAGTTTAACCCTCTCAAAAGGATAAAAAAATAACGCATACAAAACAATTTTGTAACATTTGAATATATAAAAAGTCATCTTTCTGGTCCATCATTTTCTATATGTTATCAATTTTCATATGAATATAAAACAAATGTTCTGATCATGGCAAAGATGTGAGTAATAGAGGAAAGGGGGGGGGGGATTGACAATTTGACACCCCCATTTGTTCACTCATTGAAGAATTTTATGGTAACACCTCAAGAAATATATTTGGCTAGTAACCCTCTCCATTACAACATCATGTCTTGATGCTTATGAATTACAAGCACCCCCGGATCTAGGCACACATTACATTTCTTTTTTAAATCCTTAAAATACAGCAGTCGGTATTTTACAAACTTTTCTTTATACCTCTCTAATGGAATAATTGGGTATTCAAGAATGATGAAATACAATCCAAATAAAATATCACACATGTAAATGAATTTCATGAGTACATGTATTACAAAATACAAATTCAAATTGAAATAGGAATGGAAATCATGAGTACTGTGAATTATTTTTCTTTTCAACTTAAATATTTCTTTCAGTTTCAGGTACATGCATATATTTACTATTTCATAATACCACTGCCAATTTCACCATTAAATTTTTGATTGTCATACAGATAAGTTTAAAACTAATACTTCTACCTTGTACATGTACATGTAGTACTAATAATCTGCAAGTTCACATACTGTGATGTCTCCATGTGTAAAAGATCTGAGATATTTGGGGGTCAATAATTTTTGTACAAGCATTACAAAATTACAAAGATATTATAAACATACACTGTAATCATGTACAACCTGTAATCATGTACAACCTGTAGATGTGTCACAAAATGAATACTTTGCCTACATGTATAGGCTAGAATACAGAAGAAAACAGCATGCACCAACCATGTAATTTGCATGTATTCAAGTACATTTACTTGTTATACATCTTGCAAGTAACCCTCTTTTGGCTCTCAACAGATTCAGCAATTTAGCATTTGGCAAGCTTGGAAAGGAAAGTACTGAAGTCCAAGGAGGGAATTACAATTCACAAATAATTAACAAAAGAGCAGATTCTACAGAAAGAGTTTGTTCTTTGGTACAAAATCATATATACATTTAATTTAGACATATTCTGGGATGATGCCTAAATCATTGTTTTAGAATTTAAGCGTTCAAAGAGCAAGCCTAGGGTATTTTCTTCTATAGAATCTATACGTTAATGGCTGAATCTGAATTCTAACTATTTATTTTTTAGTTGATGGCAATATTTAAGCTTTGATCAGATTAATAAGAAAGAAATGGGTAATTTGGTCAGTTTCCATTATTATTGGCAATGTACATGTACATGTATGGGATAAGACAGCAATGGACCAAACACTTGTCCTACATGTAAAATATTCCTTCACCATCTATGAACAATGAAAGAAAACACATTCCTGTAGGCCTAGCTGCACTAAGGCCTAATTCAAGTACATGTGTACATGTAGTTCTGTACATGTGTATTGTGTACTTTCATTTACAAAAATAAAATCTGGCTAGAAATGATCATTTCAAATGATGACAAACAAATATACGTGCAAGCAAGGAAGCTCATTTTGAATGACCTTGCAAAAAGTTTTTTTTTTAACTGTACACCTCAACAATTGATCCAATCCTAGTCCTACACAGAGGGCAGCTCCGTGAGAGTATGTCTGCATTGCTTACTATCTTGTCAGCGCAGGTTAGACAGACACAAAGGTGTCGGCAGGGCAAGAAGAGCGTATCCTTTACCGCATCCAGACACACCACGCATGTCTTTCTTTCCTGTTCCTTGCTTAATCTGTTTTTAAGGTCACTCATGGAGCTTTCTATTGAGTTGTTTCCTCCAGAGGGCTCACCTGATGGGGTGAAGGGTCGTGATCGTAACAAATACGGTGAGTGCAGAGTGTGTATGGGTCTACTTGGACCAGGCTGGTCCCCTTCTCCTCCTACTAAACCAACTGGCAAATCCTGGCCAGCACCAGTGTCTTCATTCTCTTCATTCCGATCTTGAAGTTCCACTCGTTGTTGACCTTGAGGGCGAATGTCATGTTGAAGGTGGCCTTCAGGCCTCACCGGCTCCCTGTCGATCGCATGGGGTAGATAATGTGTGAAGCTTTTTACAAATCGAATGAGATCTTGAAGGATATTTCTCTCATGCTGCCTAGTCATGTTGATGGTGACCCACACAAGGGTGACACAGAGAGCAAGAGCTAAGAGGGCACCCCAATTCTTTACCATGAACGAACTTATTGACAAATAACTTTCTGCCGCGCTATAAAAAAATGCACTGAGCGTTTGGCTGATGCAGTCTATCACTGTGATAAAAAATGTGGCAAGTTCAGTCAACGTGTTCATAATATAATAAAGACCATTTGCGATACTGCTGATGCTGGAGTAAACAATTTCAATCAGATATGCAAAAACCCTCACAGAAGAATCTACTAAAGCCTTTAAAATTCTCACACAGAAGTACAATCCTTCAAGAATACTCTTGGTGCATGCGTTAAAGAGGGCGATGGGGTAGGTCACTGCAGTGATGAAGTACTCAAAGATCAGGTTACAAACACCCAGCACAGATCCTTGCATCTCACTTCCAACACTGTGCAGGACATGTACAGTGTTTGCTTTGGCTTTGTTTACATCGTTGTAGGTTGTTTCAAGTTGTGAGGTGAAGACATCCACAAGCTGGGTACAGTGGAAGACAAGTGAATCAAACAATTTAGTCCCAACACTGATGAATGCCAGTCCTAGATACTTGAAGAAGGCTGTCAATATCTCCACACTGGTTGCTAGTGTCACCAAAAACCAGGACGTACATGCCTGGCCAGCATTGTTCAACAGGTTCAGAACAAGTTCTAGCAGATAATTTCCCAGATGAAAACTCTTCACAGGTAACTCTGCAAGGAACTCGATGCTGGACACAAATGCATTCCCAATAGTTATCCCTCCTTGTACTGACAGCCTCCATAGTTGGACAAAGCCCCTATAGAGAGTTGTCACAAGCTTATAATTAAAGTCTATGATGAGCAAGATTCCGTAAAATAGTTGTGTGCATAACCACAGGAGGTTATCGATGTACGATAGGAGAACAGAAAAAGAGTTGGCCATCTTAACATCAAATTAGTTCATCTTCTGACCTTGGTTGCTCAGATGGCTTTATGATCTGCACAAGAAAAAAGAGAAAAGCTAGCCATTAGAACATGAAGATGTATATTTACATGTAGGCACTCTAGCAAAGCATAGAGAGTCAATGCTAATGCGTATTGACCTCTAGCACTACACTACATAGTCTATTAATAATATTAATAATAGGCAGCATTTGCACACATGAATAGTCAATACATTCATTATACACAAATGCACACAATCATGCCAATGTGTCTGATCGGCAAGTATTACAGTAGATCTATCATCTAGACTTACAATTTGAATTTTTAAATTTTTCTTTCTAACATCGGTCAGTTGAAAAAAATTGTATTTTACTGCTATTTGTGTCATAAATTGTCACTAAAGTACCGGTTTTTAGTGAAATCAGTTTAGTTTTGTACAGTTGTGTTTGAAACGTTGAGAATCAAAGGCACAGCTTTTACAACACAGCCAGGATTATAGGATAGTGATGCTCCCCTGCCCTGCACGCACTCTTGGCCTTGGTCAGGCTACAACCACAAACGGTCCACCCATGCACGGGGGAGCGTTGGCGTAGCGAAGATTCGACCATTCGTTCGAGCTGGAGTGGCGTCAGCGGACGACGCGACCTGGCCTAGCTAACTGAAGTAAAACGCTGTTTAACTTTCTTTTGGTTTATCACTCTCATTAAAAACATGCAAAGCAGGTCTAATGTTTGAAATTGAAATAATAATTAATATGAAACAGTGGCTTACCGCAACTTCCTCCGAACTTCCTAATCAAGGCTTTTCCGTTTTCGGGGATTTGTTATTACGGTACATGTAGCAATCCCAGCGCGGAGGGCGCTAGTTAGCGCTTAGCTCGTCAAAAAAGAAGAAAGAAAAGAAGAAAAAAAAAACTTACATGGCCTAAATTATCAAGTTTGGACGAGTCAGTTGTTCCAGCTAGGCGGTGGATCCGGGGGTTCAGTGCCCCCAACTTTTACGAGTACCCCTAAAATGCCCCCTTTTAACTTAGAATCTGAGTCAGAGCCCCTTTTTATTTCTATAGGTGCCCTTTCTACATTCCTGTGAGTGCCTTGTATTACGTACCCCTTTGATATAAGTGCCCCTTTACCAATGACAACTGCCCCTATCCAAATCCGAGAGGTACCCATTTTACTTTAACAAGTGCCTTTTCTTTTGAAATGAGTGCTAAATCTCACCTCTGATAATTGCCCCCTTTTCTTTTTGATAAGTGCCCTTTTCCTTCTGAAAAATACAAATTTTTTTTTTATTTTAATAAATGCCCCTTCTGACTAAATCTCAGAGGTGCTTCTTTTCAGGTACAAGAAGTGCCCCTTAACCGTTTCCATATCTGATAATTGCCTTTTTTCAAATCTTATAGATGTCCCTTATATTTTAACACCGGCCTATTTTCTTTTATATGCCCTCTATTCAGTTCTTATGATCACTTCTTTTATCTCCGATGAGTGTCCTAATTTAATTTTGAGAGATGTCCTCTTTAATTCTGTAACAAGTGCCCATTATCCTTTCTAATTAGTGCCATTTTCCCTCTGAAAACTTCCAATTTCCTTCGTTATAAGTGCCCCTTTGTCGTTCTCATTAGTGCTTTTTTCATCTCTGGCGAGTGCCCCAATCAGGTGCGAGAAAATAACCCCTTTTCACCTCTGATAATTCCCCTTTTTACTAGACATGTGATCTTTTTCTCTAGATATGTGCCCCCTTTTCCTTTCACCGTGAAATGTGCCCCTAATCTAAAGCGGCTAAGAGCAATTTTTTCTTTAATTTCAAAAGCCGGCTCTTTCAAATTTATAGTGGATAGCATTATGTTTCTTATTAGTGCTCTTTTGACCGGCTTTCATGATTAGCTTGGGTTTAAAACCCCATCAGGATCGGGTGTCACGAATCTTAATATTTTGGTCGCCCGCATATAAATAGCTTTTTTTGAGGGGGGGGGGGGGTTCTTATAGGGTTGCCAACTTTGAGCCAGAGGTGCTAGTGAGACATTGCGAGCAGGGGCGTCGCTAGACCTTTTTCAGTGTGGGGGGGGGGGGAGGGGTTGTAGAGGCCGTCGATTACCGACAAATGTCCCAACAAAAGACAGCGAGTATAGCGTAAAATGAAAGGCAGTTGGGCAGTTTTGTAATATAACAAAATACAATGCAAATTTTCTTGTTAAGTGCCTCCTTACAAATTATTTCATTCACCTACTGGTATTCGTATTTCAATAGTCAAAATGCGAATTGCATACATTACATGTTGTTAAGTAGGACAATTAAGCCATAATGTTTGTAATAGGGCGCCACTGAACTCATACTCACCAGATACCGGTAATATAATGCCTCTAGTGCTAATTATTCTGATGAATACTTTGAACTTTTATTTTATCACAAGATGATTTGTGGGTTTATGTATAGATGAAACATATGAATAGCAGTATAACATTCAAGTTTCAAAATATATATAATATAACACAAATGCCAACTGCCATAGAGACAAAAGAACTTGCAATTTTGCATTGAACTTAGAAGTAGTAGCCATGTTTCAAAAAACATTTAAACAAAGTTTAATCCTCTCCAAAGAAAAAAAAAAGTCTTTAACACATAAACACAATTTTATAACATTTTAATATGAAAAGTCATCTTTCTAGTCCACCATTTGATATATGTATCTATTTTCACATGAATATAAAACAAATGTTCTGATCATGGCAAGGATGTGAGATATAGAGGAAAGGGGGGGGGGTGGATTGACTATTTGACATCCCCATTTGTTCACTCATTGAAGAATGTTATGGTAAACCCTCAAGAAATATATTTTGGCTAGTAACTAGATCATGATTTTTCAAATTCTGAAAGCCCGTCTGCAAGAGTTTTAGGCCAGGAGGGATTAGACCTCCATGCATGGTCACTGACAGTTGGTTATCTCATCAAATCAGTTCTCAATTAACATAGGTAACAAAGAAGGGATCATGGGGGCCAACGGTCACCGATTAGGTATTGCCTTATAAGGACTTCACATGTAGCAGTCCACTATGTTGACGTACAAATCTAAAAGTCCCTATTGACTGTTATATAGTGGACCAAGTAGCTATAAGTAGTGCAGTGGGGCTTTAAATTCACCTGCTCCACAAATATTGGATCTTTGAGCCCTCACCCTGCATCTGTAAAGACAGTGCTCTTTCATCACAGCAGACCTACCGTAGTCATAACACCATTAAGGCTTCAGTGAACTCAACATACATGTATACTTTACATTGAATTCTTGCTTGTAACCCTCTTCTGGATCTAAACAGGCAAAATTCAAGTTACGCAACAGTAAACGATCACATGATTAACATAAAGTGAGAACTCTCATGCTCAAAACCTTCTAAATTCAGCAATTTGACATTTGGCAAGCTTGGAAAGGAAAGTACTGAATTTCAAGGAGGGAACTACAATGTACAATTAATTAACAATAGAGCAGATTCCACAGAAAGAGGTTGTTCTTTGGTATGACTATGTACAAAAATCAAATGCATTTAATTTACGGTAGACATATATATTCTGGGGTGATGCCTAAATCATTGTCTCAAGTTAAAAGTATTCAAAGGGCAAGGCTACATGTAGGGTATCTTGTTCTAAAGATACGTAGTACTGGCTGCATCTTAATTCTAACTATTTTTCTGGTTATTATATCGAGTTGATACTTACATGTACAAAATGTAGCATTAATTACTTAAGCTTGGATCATACCAATGTGAAGGGAACAGTCAATTTTGACCTTATATCGTTCCTGTTTTCACGAAGTGACGAAAATCCGCACGCAAATTGTATGCGATTTTCATTCACTACCGTCACTTCGTGAAAATAGGGACGATATATTTTCTTCACCATCTCTGAACAATGACATAAAACACATTCATGTAGGCCTGCACTAAGGCCTACACATGTAATTCAAGTGCTTTCATTTACAAAAATAAAATCTTTTTAGAAATTATCATTTCAAATGATAACATTCAAATCAACTTCGAAGCTAGGAAGCGCATTTTGGACGATCCGGCAAAATGTTTTTTTCTTCAACTGTAAACCTGAAAAATTGATCCAATCCTAGCCCTACACAGAGGGCAGTTCCGTGAGAGAATTTTTTCACTGCTCATTATTTTGTCAGCGCAGGGTAGGCAGACACAAAGGTGTCGGCAGGGTACGAAGAGCGTATCCTTCACTGCATCCTGACACACCACGCATTGCTGTTTTTGCTCTTCCTCGATTAATCTGTTTTCAAGGTCACTTATGGTGCTTTCTACCGATTTGCTTTCGCCAGAGGGCTCACCTGCTGAAGTGAAGTGCAGAGGGTGTATGGTCTTACTTGGACCAGGATGGTCCCCTTCTCCTCCTACTAAACCAACTGGCAAATCCTGGCCAGCACCAGTGTTTCCATTCTCTTCATCACCTTCATTCTGATCTTGAAATTCCACTTGTTGTTGACCTTGAGGGTGAATATCATGTGGAACGTAGCCTTCAGGTCTCACCTGCTCCCTGTCGATCGCATGGGGTCGATAATGTGTGAAGCTGTTTACAATTTGAGTGAGATCTTTAAGGATGTTTTGGATATTTCTCATGTTGATGAAGACCCACACCAGGGTAATAAAGAGAGCCAGAGCTAAGAGGGCGCCCCAATTCTTTATGATGAACGAACTAATTGACGAATATCCTTCTGCAGCGCTTTCAAAAACGGCACCAACAGTTTGGCCGAGGTAGTCTATCACTGTGATTAAAAATGTGGGGATTTCTTTCAATGTGTTTATGATAATATAATAAAGATCATTTGCGATACTGCTGATGCTGGAGCAAACAATTTCAATCAGATCTTTAAAAACCCTCACAAATGAATCTACTATAGCCTTCAAAAAGCTCACACAGTAGAAGACAAGTAAATCAAACAGTTGAGTCCAAACACTGAAGAATGCCAGTCCTAGATTCTTGAAGATGGCTGTCAATATCTCCAAACCGTTTGCTAGTGTCGCCCAAAACCAGGACCTACATGCCTGGGCTGCATCAGACTTCAAAACAAGTTCAAGCAGGTATTCTCCTGGACTTCTCACAGAATCAATGGCATTCCAAAGCTTGTAAATAAAATCTATGATGTACACGATTCCGTAAATTAGTTGTGTACAGAACCACCAGAGGTCATCGAAGTACGGTAGGAGAACAGAAAACAAGTTGGCCATTTGAAAGTCAATATCAGTTCATCTTCTGACCTTGGTTGCTCAGATGGCTTTATGATCTGCACATGAAAAAAGAGAAAAGCAAGCCATTAGAACATGAAGATGTATATTTGTACATTTAGGGTGCAGTAATAGAAGATCATTATGATCAGATCATGGTACAACACATGTCATATTTATGAATCCTCAGGAAGGACTCCTCCGGAGTACCCGCCTTAAAAGAAAAGGGTGTCCTCACATCAGAGGACAAGCAGAAGGCTGAGATACTCAATGAATATTTCCGCTCAGTCTTCACTACAGAAAACCTACAAACCATTCCTAATCTTCCTCAATCTAATATCCTTGGTATAAATAATATAATCATTCATACTCCAGGGATCGAGAAACTCTTGAAGAACTTAGATCCAAAAAAAGCTTCCGGGGTCGACGAGATCTCCCCCCGTATACTAAAAGAGTTTTCTCAAGAATTGGCACCACTTCTTTCCAAAATCTTCCAAGCATCTCTTGATACAGGCATCTTACCTGAAGACTGGCGTAAAGCCAATATCACACCTATTCACAAAAAGGGTGATAGAACCAAACCAGAAAACTACAGACCAATATCTCTCACTTCTGTATGCTGTAAACTATTAGAACATGTTGTACACTCTCATATAATGAACCATCTTGAGTCGTACAACGTACTCAGTAAATACCAACACGGATTCAGGAAAGGTCATTCCTGTGAATCACAGCTAATCCAAACCATGCACGACCTTACCCTTTCTCTCGACAAACGGACCCAGACTGACATGATTGTTACTGACTTTTCTAAAGCGTTCGACACTGTGCCCCATCATCGTCTCATCCTTAAACTTAATCAGTACGGTATCAATGGGAAAACCAACAGGTGGATCTCATCCTTCTTACAAGATAGGCACCAACGGGTAATATTGGGGGGAGAACATTCACAGTGGGTTAGGGTTAAGTCGGGCGTTCCTCAAGGGACAGTGCTCGGACCTTTACTCTTTCTAATCTACGTTAACGACATACCAGACGAGTTATCCTCGACTGTACGACTATACGCTGACGACTGTATCTTATACTCTGGCATCAAAACTCAACTCGACGCTACCAGACTACAGGACGACCTTGACAGACTTTCTGCATGGGTGGATAAGTGGCAAATGCAACTAAACCCCCAAAAATGTCATGTTCTTAGATTTAACGCTTCTAGATCCCCTGTAATAACCAAGTACTCCATTGGAGGTACCGTATTACAGGAAACCCCCTCTCACTCGTACCTTGGGGTAGAGATCTCCAATGATCTAAAGTGGGATAAACACATTTCTAACATAACATCATCTGCAAATAAGGTCAATGGATTCATCCGTAGAAACCTTATATCATGTACTAAACAAACTAAATCCTTAGCTTACACAACCCTAGTCCGTCCAATTGTAGAATATAGTTCTAGTGTCTGGGACCCATATACCAAAGAACATACGCAGGAAATAGGCAAGGTTCAAAGAAGGGCAGCCAGAATGGTATGCAATGACTACAGGCAAACTACCAGCGCGACAAAACTAATGGTGGGGTTAGAATGGGACTTGCTTTCTATTCGAAGGAAAGTTTCGAGGGTCTGTATATTGCACAAAGCCTTGGGGGGGCACTTGGCCCTGCCGGTGTCGGACTACCTGCGTCCAGCTACACGAGCCACCAGACGTACCTCAGGAAACTCCTTTATCCAATACTCCACCCGCACCAATTGTTTTAAACACTCCTACATTCCACGTACCATCAAGGACTGGAACTCACTACCCTCAGACATCCAAAGGACCACGAACATTGACACCTTCAAACTCCAAGCAACCAACTTTTTCCGCAACCAAGACTCAAGCAATAAGAACTAAACAAGCACAGTGCGCACCCCCCATCCTCCTCGCTTGGTTCCTTACGGAACGTTGAGGAGTATACCCGAAGAAGAAGAAGAATCTCCAGATATTTGAGGAAAGAAAGGATGTGTGCCAAAAGTTTGTACTTCTTAGCGCTGATGGCAATGTGTGTACGTACATGTAACTATAGTTTACGACTAAATTATTCATACCCTTACCAAATTTTGTAATTTTGTAAGTATTTAAAACAATTATTTATCCCAATTGGGCCAATTTATACTTCTTGAGAATGTGAGATAAAGCTTACTAACATCTAAAAGTACTCAACAGAGGCCCTAATTCAACCGGTCTACCTATCATTCTTGAGTTACGAAAAACACAAAAAACAATGAAATTCCTTGGGGTATGAATAATTTAGTTGTATTTTAAAGGTAATACAAAGTTTTGGTATGGGGTCGTGAATTTGGTTCAAATGAACATATTGGAAGCAGATGCGATCCTAAAATATTCACTGATCTTTGTCGCGGTCGAAATCGACTCTAAAGTTATGAAATTGTAAATAATAAACCCTTTATGTTGTATAGCTCCCTCTCAAGGTCAAGATATTAATTAAGCTGTAAAACAATGTTTCTTGAGTAAAATCGACCGATTAGCTATTCCCGTTCGGAAATTATATACCGCAACTACATATTCTGAGAGTTTCATGGTCGCAGCTACCATTGTACGGCCGTAGGAGCTATTTGAATTTTTTTCAAAATTTACCGGGAGCACCGGTAAATCTTTATATTAAATTTTTCTCCAAAGCAGAAGCGTTTTAGGGGTTAAAATTTCTAGTGCTTTTGATACATCCACAGGGGCATCCAAATACATCAAAATTGTAAAGAATCACTATCCACCCATTTTTCAAAATTTCCCAAAACTTTGTAATACCTTTAACTGTATGTGGTCCATACCATTTACGGTTAACTTGTTATGGCTTCATGCAGTGTACATGGTGTAGGCGCGTTATAATTATACATATGAAGGTAGATATAACTTAAAAATAGCTAGCAATGTAAGCAAGACAAGTTGACATGTAAGTTTAACCATCATCATTGTACTGACAAGCCTACATTGCCACCCATACCCCTGCGTGAAGAGTGATGCACAGGCAGACAAAACCTAACATGCGTTAATAAAAAATAAATAATCACATCTTTCTGCAACCCAATAACCTTGCAAACTGGCTTCAGAGGTCCCTACTGCCAGTGGACTCTTCTTTCTTCCCATACAAAGGACTTTGAAATGGGTCAAGAATTTGATTGATTGATCCATTGATTTTTATTCGCCAAGCTTCCAACATACAATATACTAGAATAACGGATCAAAATTAAGTCAGCTTGAACAGGATAACCCACAAAAGCTTGAGAGCTTTTTTTAACAAAAGATGGGAAAATTAAATACGGGTCAAAGTCTGGAAATGATTCTCAACTAGCCCTGAATGTTTAATTCACATTGCACTTATTAATAATTATTTTAACTGTCTTCAGCAGCATCAACAATTAACAGATCAACATGAATGAACGAGGCAGAACCAGGCCAGATGCAGAACTACAGTACAATGTAAGCTAAGCAGTAAGCAAGATCAGAAGAGGATGAAAATCTAGCTGAAAAGGAAGTAGAGTCTAGCCTACTTCTAATAACTTTAAAAAGTTTAAATCAATACAAATTTATGTTTAATTTTTACATTTTCTGGCTATTTGGCATCTCTACAGTCTACTACTATGAGTAGACTCTACAGAGGACTTATTATTACCTTAGCTATATTTGCGTCCTGTACCTGCACGCACACAGGCTAGTACGGGGGGGAGCGTAGGCGTAGCGAAGATAGACCATCCGCTCGAGCTGGAGTGGTGTCATCAGCTGATTCAGGGACGATGCGACCGCGACCTGGCCTGGCCTGGCCTAGATAACTGAAGTAAAACGCTGTTAACATTGATGTCCATCTAGCTTGTCAGTCTCATTAATAACAAGCAAAGCAGGTCTGATGTTTTGGCACAAATAAGCAAGGTTAAACACATTTTAATAACTAACTGCCTACCGCGCTCCGCATGCGTCTTATTTTTTCGTACCACGGCGAGGCCGGATTCCTGTTTTATCATGAATATTCATTAGGCAGGGTCGGGGAAAGTCTCGATTCTCTTAAATATTCATATCGAGGTGGGAATGCACGACGCGCGCTATACTCGCACAAAGTGAGAAGATTTAGTTCACGGAGAATGCATATGGGTGAGTAATTGATTGAAATATCAGTAGATTAAGAGAATTTAGTCATTAATTTGAAAAAGCTGTAATTCGTGATCTACTGTAATTTCTTTACATTTTGAGACTGTTCTCAACAGATTTGTGGGGAAAAGGCTAGGAAAATATTTCTCTTGAAATTGCACTTTGATTTTCATCGTCGTGAAGTAGTTTAACTGCGGTTTGCATTCATGTCACCCTTCAGAGCCCCGGGGTTCCGGCAGGCCCACGTTGGGGGAATTTCGGTGCTAATCTGCATCAAGATAAAACTTTCTGATCAGGTTTTATTCCAAATTTGATCGTCATCGTGAACCTAATTCACCAATCATCCATTGAATTTAAATCTAGATTTAACGTTACACCTTAAAATAATCTATGAAGTATGATTTCTTTAATAATCCAAGAGGGTTAATTCTTGTTTATATCTTTAGTAGATGTCGACTCTGTTGGCTATAGAGTTCTACTAGTGTTACTAAGACTAAGTGCTATCCGTTCGCTCAGTTGCATCATTGGTGCGTGTCAACTTTTAGACCAAAATTGTTTGTGACCATGGATAATCAAACGGCTCCAAACCATATTTCATTTAGACGTAAACCTGGAACTTATTAATAAAAATATTCAAAAACAAACAAACTAACGTTAGACCTAGGATTCATTTATTTAATGTTGTGTGTGTCCAGTGTGCTTGTCAAGTTGTCATAACTTTTCTAGATCTAAACCTATATTAAAGATTTTTTCTTCTCCAAAGTGTGCAGTTCATTTGATAAATCTATTTTTTGTTGGACGTTGTATAAGAGAAGACCCCTAGGGTAGTCGACAATTATGTTTACTTATACGCAGAGGCGGCGGAGCCTTTGGGCGGAGCAACTTCCAAAGTGGGGGGGGGGGCACCAACAAAAAGGGCACTTTCTTGAAAAAAGGGCACCTTCAGAGGGAAAATATACCATTTTTTTTACATTGGTATATACCCCTATTTTGTGATTACATTATCAGGGATGATTTCAATATTTGTTTCTCTTAATACAGCATTTAAGATATTGCTTAAGTATCATACTTTGCAGTTTTTGGCTTGCAGTGCGAAAAATTACATCTTATAAAGAGGAAAACCCAATCCTGATGGGGTTATATAAGCACAATCTCATAACGGAAGACTGAATAGATCTGTGATAAGTTACATAATTATAACATCTATAACTATGGGCAAGCGTAGCGAGCGAGCTTTGTGGGAAATTGCTTTTAGTCGCTTGAAATTAGGGACACGTTTAATGATGAGAGGAAAAGGGGACACTAATCGAAAGGGTTAAGACACTTATCAGAAAAGAAAAGAAGCATGTGTCAAAGTACAAAGGCTAATTATCAGAGGTGAAAATGGGGCACTTCTTACACCTAAACAAAGAGGCATGCACCAGGGATGATAAGAACATGGGCATTTGTCGACGGAAAAGAGGCACCCATCAGATTTTGATAGGGGGCATTTATAAGCAGTGAAAAGGGGCATTTATGAAAAAGGGATAGGTTCTTTATAAGAAAGGAAATAGGGTACATATCATTGTTAAAAGGGTAATGAGAAGGGGAAGTGGCTCTTATTAAAAAGAAAAAGTGGCACATGTTTAAATAAACGGGGCACTTATCAAAGACGAAAAGTGGTACCGGTAATTATGATAAGGGGTAAGGGTGCTTATAAGGAAAAAAGGCATTATATAGGAAGGAAAAGGAGGACGTGTCAAAATAAAAGGGGCATTTATAAGAGATGAAAAGAGTACTGACTAGGAGGGGAAGGGGTGCTTGTCAAAGTAAAACAAGTATCTCTCAGAAGTGAATAGGGTCATTTACAAGAGATGAAAAGGGGCACTTAAGAGAATGAAAAGGAACTATTTTCATAGATGAAAAGGGGCATTTATGAGAAGGGAAAGGGCCTATTTTTAAATGGGGGCACTTATAAGAAAAGGGGCACTTATTAAAAATGAAAGGGAGCACATGTGAAGATATAAGGTGCGCTTATCCAAGTTAAAAGGGGTAGTTATTAAAAGGGGAAGGGGCACTTTAAAAACTTAATAGGGGCACTTGTCAGAGTAAAAGGGGCACTTTCCTATGTAAAAAGGGGCACTTTTCCTATGCAAAAAGGGGCACTTTTAGGGTACTTGACCAAATGGGAGGGCACTCTGCCCCCCCCCTCGGAGCGCCGCCTCTGCTTATATGGTATGTAGTCCACCTCTTCTTGTTATAATAAACTAATTCTACTTAGTACTGCTTCGTGTTCATAGGCCATAGAAACCACTGTTTGATGCACAAGTTAAATCTTCCATTTAGTTTTACTTTGTACTGTCTTATTTTTTCGTACCACGGCGAGCCCGGATTCCTGTTTTATCATGAATATTCATTAGGCAGGGCCGGGGAAAGTCTCGATTCTCTTGAATATTCATGTATGATCGAGGCATGCGCAGCATCGAATATCGTGTGTAACAAGTACGTTGGATTAATGGCAGGCCTATAATATGACATAGAAAAGCAATGTCATGGTCATTTAGATAATACAGTCATAAATGCTGTGTTTAATTACTAGTAAATGCCAAAATGTCAGTACCGGTAGACAAGATATATAGCATATATTTCAAGTAAGAGTCTTGATAGGCAATTTGTGAGTAGCCTAGGCCTACTTTTCTGAGATTAATGGGAGTCTAGTTCTTTTCATGAATTGGTAAATAATCAGTTCTAGGTTTGCTTTTTAAATATTACAAGCAGAGGTTGCATTATGGTATTAAATATGTGATACAGTATTATAAACTGTTTAAAATAGATAACAAGAATAGGCCTACATACAGACATTTATCAAAAATAAAATACTTGTGTATTGCACTTAAATTATTTCTATGATCTATGCTCACTTAACTGCATAAGGAAGAAAAGGAAGAAAGAAAAATGGGATTAGAAAGAAGAATAACAAAGTTAAAAAGTAAAATATATATAAATAATAAATGAATGGAAGAAATAAGAATACGGAATAGATACCAAGGAAGAAAGAAATAAATTGCAAGAAAATTGAAATGAAAAGAAGACAAAAGAAAAAGGGAAAGGAGCAAGATAATATTGATACCATATCTTCAATCTTGTTTTCTTTTATCTTGCCTCTTGTTTTTGTTTAGGCCTAGCTACCATTTTTTCCTTTCCTTTCTCTTTTTCTCTTAAAAGTTCTCTTTGGTTTCTTTCTAAAATAATGAGGGAAGGGGGGGGGGGTGGGGGACTCGATGATAATTCATCATTTGAAGGTTTACAATGTGAAGTCCACGAGTTATATGCACCCACTGAAGAAAATCCATGTACAGGGTTGCTGCAGGAACCCCAGCACCCACAGATCCCACGCATGATGAGACAAACTCGAGAGAAAACTACACATTCTTTCACATACATTGAAGAAAAAAAAATCCAAGATCGGTTGAACTCTTTTTGACCCCTCCCCAGGACGTCGATCAATTACATGTATGTGCCCCCCCCCAAACTCTGGCTACGGCCCTGGCGATAATTACCCACTATTCAAATCTGACAGGTGCCCCTTTTTCTTCAACAAATGCCCCTTTAACTTCATAATAAGTGCCACTGTTCCATTTTCATAAGTGCCCCTTGTGATATCTGATAAAAGCCCTTTCATTTGATTTACTTTGTCACGCGTCCCCTTTCTAACTTTCTAACAAGTGCCCTTTTACCTTTTGATATGTGCCCCTTTCCCTGTTTAATAGGAGCCCCAAACCCAACCCTTTCTCATAAATGCCCCTTTGACACATGCCCCCTTTTCCTTTTTTTATAATTCCCCTTTTCTCTCTTTCTCTGTCTTTCGAAAACTATCTTCTGCAAGGTTTGTTCTCTTGACTGAGCAACCTGTTGCAATTCCTTTCTGTCTCACTTTCAGTCGTACTTGTTGCCACTCATTTGCATTCACTCGTTATCAACTACCATCAACCATTCCATATTCACTCCATTACTGTCCACATTTCAATTTCATTCTCTTCACTCTCCCTTTTTGCAGCCTTTCCAGGAGCTTTGCTAGAAGTAGAACATTTTTAATGTAGAGGCCAGAGAAACCGGAAAGTATGTTAATCATTTTATTCAAATATCTAACTTGAAAAAAAGGAAAGTGAAACATTGTTTAATTACAATATATGGACATAATTTTGTTAAAGAAAAAATTTGAATTTAACACTGGAAATTTGTAATTGGTTTGCCAGCCCCCCCCCCCCCCCAAAAAAAAAAAACACACTCAAAACACAACAGTGGTACCAGGGTTTTTGTTAGGAGGCCCATGTACTGTATAATTTTTATTATTAAGAATAGTTTTCTCTTTTTATTAATTTGACATTGGCATACCGTAAATTTCACCAGGAACCCCCCCCCCCCCCTCCCGACACTGCCATTACTTCTACCAACAGTAATGCTATAATTCAAAATTTCACTTTCTAAATCCTTCTAATATAAACATATAATCATATTTGTACAGAGGATAAGATAAGAGGATAGTAAGCCCCCCCCCCCCCCCCACTCCCTGTTTTCTTTAGTAGGGAAGCATCGAAACATGATTCTATGAAAGCTACCAGTTTGGATACGAAAGGCAATGAGGACTAGCAGTTTCCATATTTAATGCATTTAGAGTGTTGTCTTTCAAACCTTCTTACATACAATACTTGAAGTAGCAATAATTTCATAATCTACAAAACTTCCCATACAGAAGTCCATAGAGGTAAATGAATTTTAACATGTATAATTATAATCAAAATATCATTGATTAATTCAATCTTTGATATAGACTGATAGACCTTTATCAATCAAATTTGAAGGAGAATCTTTCTGCCCAGTTCTCAGTTTCATCCTATAAGATGGTAGTTGACATTGTTAGAATTTTAATGTTTATTCGTTGAGGATTAGTTATCTTTAATTATTTGAAAGTCGACAAGATGATAAACTTCATTAGCTTTATTGAATGTAGTATTCTACAAACATATAATACAAATAACAAATAAATATCATGTAAATATTCCAGTTTAAACCCATCTCTATTGTCCTCTTTCATTATATGAGGGTGGCATCTTTAAGACGTAGTCTCGTGTAGATATCTTCTGCATCCATCACTAAAGTTGTAGCCTAGTTTTCAGAAAAAAATATAACCCAAGTCTGTTGAATGGAAAAATGAAATAAGATATAAAAAAATCAACAATGACTAATAACATACACCCTGATACCTGCTCAGAAAAAGGAAGGACTGAAATTCACTTGGGGTTCTAGTGGGCAAACCTAAACTATTTTTTGTACAAGACTAGTTTAAATACTGACCGCATCTTAAATTATTACTGATGATCCCATTAAGACGATAGGCCTGCTGGAGCTCGGATCAGACAAGGTATGAAATAAGTAATACAATGTAATACAACTCGTGCTCATTATTGAATAATACTCGGTTAAGTATGGGACATAAAATGACCAAACAACTTTGACCAGAGAATGTACTGGAAATAATGCTACTGAAACATACGTAATGTAGACTTATATTTCATCTATATTGACATTTAATTTTTAATCTAAATTACAATTGTGATATTAAGTCAATTATTCTTTTACAAGTCAACTGACAATGAAAAATATCTGTTTCAGATCTATAATTTTCTCCATGACATTTGTTCCACAAAAATTTATTGGGGGTACCTTCATGTATATTAGCACACTTGCTCGTATGAAGTGTAGTAGGCCCGCATCTCTAGATATGATCCCGTCAACATCTGTTCTTTGTTCCTCTCCTGAGTTTGCAAACCAGAATGCCTTCATCATCCACTGTAGAGAGGCATCATCCTACATGAGAGAAAACAAAGTAGGTACATGTACTTCAATTAAAAACTGATACTGATGGATACATATCAACCATAATACATCCTATAAACAGACTTTTATCAATCTTATTTTGTGTTCTTCTTCATCTTCATTGCTCAAGAAGTGAAAGTACCCCTTACAAAAAAAAATAATGAGGGGTCCTGTGTATACCCTACATGTAGTGCTTACAATGTGCATTTGATATGGCTCTTCTAAACACAGGACCTCCTGTAAATAAGGACAAATTTTCCCTTGTAAACATAGAAAGAAAAGACATCAATATTTGTATACTAGGTGCAGAACTAGAATAAAATATACCCTCCACTATATATGCTTGCAATGTCAACTTAGTTCCATTTCCTTTTGAGTGAATTAATAGGTGGTCGTTTAATATGTGTGTGCTAAATAACCTGATAACTGTACCTGCATGGGACTTTCTGCTTCATCTTGCAAATATAAGAGATGTTGTAATGTCCTCCTTCCAGCTCTTCAGTTTCAATCTTTTGGAACAAAAAGAAGAAGAAAATCAATACGACAATCAAGGCATCCCTTTCTCCTTAACAAAATAAAATAGATCTAGCATAATTCAAATTAATAGATATTTTTATGTCATGGTTGGCCTTAATTTTAATATGGTGTGGAAATCAACATTCCTATTTAATGAACCACAGTACAAAGTAAAACTAAATGGAAGATTTAACTTGTGCATCAAACAGTGGTTTCTATGGCCTATGAACACGAAGCAGTACTAAGTAGAATTAGTTTATTATAACAAGAAGAGGTGGACTACATACCATATAAGCAGAGGCGGCGCTCCGAGAGGGGGGGGGGGCAGAGTGCCCTCCCATTTGGTCAAGTACCCTAAAAGTGCCCCTTTTTGCATAGGAAAAGTGCCCCTTTTTACATAGGAAAGTGCCCCTTTTACTCTGACAAGTGCCCCTATTAAGTTTTTAAAGTGCCCCTTCCCCTTTTAATAACTACCCCTTTTAACTTGGATAAGCGCACCTTATATCTTCACATGTGCTCCCTTTCATTTTTAATAAGTGCCCCTTTTTCTTATAAGTGCCCCCATTTAAAAATAGGCCCTTTCCCTTCTCATAAATGCCCCTTTTCATCTATGAAAATAGTTCCTTTTCATTCTCTTAAGTGCCCCTTTTCATCTCTTGTAAATGACCCTATTCACTTCTGAGAGATACTTGTTTTACTTTGACAAGCACCCCTTCCCCTCCTAGTCAGTACTCTTTTCATCTCTTATAAATGCCCCTCTTATTTTGACACGTCCTCCTTTTCCTTCCTATATAATGCCTTTTTTCCTTATAAGCACCCTTACCCCTTATCATAATTACCGGTACCACTTTTCGTCTTTGATAAGTGCCCCGTTTATTTAAACATGTGCCACTTTTTCTTTTTAATAAGAGCCACTTCCCCCTTCTCATAACCCTTTTAACAATGATATGTACCCTATTTCCTTTCTTATAAAGAACCTATCCCTTTTTCATAAATGCCCCTTTTCACTGCTTATAAATGCCCCCTATCAAAATCTGATGGGTGCCTCTTTTCCGTCGACAAATGCCCATGTTCTTATCATCCCTGGTGCATGCCTCTTTGTTTAGGTGTAAGAAGTGCCCCATTTTCACCTCTGATAATTAGCCTTTGTACTTTGACACATGCTTCTTTTCTTTTCTGATAAGTGTCTTAACCCTTTCGATAAGTGTCCCCTTTTCCTCTCATCATTAAACGTGTCCCTAATTTCAAGCGACTAAAAGCAATTTCCACAAAGCTCGCTCGCTACGCTTGCCATAGTTA
>JAVYIG010017120.1:0-27760 GCA_035222895.1 Strongylocentrotus droebachiensis
CACAAAGGTGATAAGGTGGAAAACTTCCAACCCAATCCCTACAAATTTATTTTACTGGTGGCTAGAAAAAAAGTTAACAAATAATCATGATCGCTATTAATTTCGCTTACAGCTGAGAATTCACGGTATTTGTGCATTATAGATGCAAACGCAGAGAGAAGGAGTGTAAAGGAGAGGCACAGAGATAATATAGATAAAAAAAAAAAAATGGCAATATTATTGCTGTATGAAATAATATATGCAAACATTCCATTTATGTTCTCTTTTCCATTTATTTCGATCATGATAGTGCCTATTATTGCCTAGTACAGGCGACTGCGACTTAGCACGAAAAAGGTTGTGTAAAGAAATGCTATTTAAAGGTCGCGAATGTTGATATTAACGTTCATTAATTCTCAATCATGCTATCTTCCCTATAGAAGAGACAATTTTAGGCCCCATTAGTAAAAGTATAGGGCCTACTGGTTTATTTTAGTAGCATATGTTTTCAGTTATAATCTATCCCTCTATCTCCATATCAATAATCAATGGTATTGAGACTGAACACTACGTGATACATTGTCATTTGATTGGAGGATTGTTGGTCACATGATATTCAATAGATGTTATATTGCACGACCGTGCATTTTTGGTTATATGCGCCGTGCATTTTTGGTTATATGCAGACTGCGTACCTCTGCCGTGCGCGTATCCCTGCGTGTATCTGACGCGAAGGCAATCTGAATGTAATCGAGAAGGCTCAATTTATCTTTAATATAAGGAGTAAAGCATAATTTTGTGATTAACGTTCTATTAGATCTTCTTCGATGTTGTATAAAACAAATAATTAATGTTTTCAATCGTTAATAGTTGCGAATATTTTCATTTGTTGAAAGATTAACGTTAATTCTATTCAACTCGGCTGACGCCTCGTTGAATAGAATGTTAATCTTTCAACTCATGAAAATATTCGCACTATTGAACTCATAACCATTCATTATTTGTATAATATGCAGTAGGGCCTATAAACAGATGTGTTTTGACCGATATATAATATCATCTGGAGGAAGCCAATCAAAGAACAAGAAGAAGAAGACCAACCTAATACTTTTCAGCGCTCAATATTTGATGTGTAAAAAGGCGTGTGCGCAGGGAGTCAGCGAACTCCGTGCATGCGCTATGCGCCTAGCCCATAGAGATATATACTACTAACACTAGAGGGCGTACTCGCTTAAATTGCTGTGCGTGCGGACCTGGAGCGGTGGCCGCCATTACTAAGGAGGGCAGAAAAACGAACGACCCAACAAGATACTGTGCACAACATACGTGGAAAAATTTGGAGAAGCCAGGTTCGTGCGTTGCATTTGGATGTTCGAACCGAAGAAAGAAAGGGAACTGCATAATATTTCACAAGTAAGTTCTTCTTAATGTAATGTTGATTAATAAGGAGATTTTAGAGCTAAAAATGTAGTTTATGCAGTGACTGTAGTCTGTACCCGGGTTGTCTCATGACAAGCCACCGCAGCTCCTGCAGCAGCGGAGCGCGCCAGTCCACGCCCGCCGGGCTGGGGCAGGCATGGGTTAAGGTTCTGAGGACGGTGATGGAAAAATTCTGCTGCGCTGGAGTCGCTCGCAACTCCAAGAGCCAGAGAGTCTAACTCGGAAATATAACTCCATGAGCTTGATTCTATTCAAGAAAAGTCTAGAATAAAATGATATAATTAATTTTATCTTATCTAATTTCAAGATAAAAATCAAATGTCAACTTCTTTATATTTTAACTAGACTAGACTCTAGATCTAGATCTAGACTCTAGACTCTAGATCTAAACTCTAGTCTCTAATTTCTAAAGCCCGAAAAGCAAAGCCAGGCTAGACAGAAATAACCGTCTGATATGGGTCATTTCTTTAATAAAACTGACATTTGTTGACATTCCCCATAATATAATCAGAGGTCTAGTGGAGCCAGACGCAGTCTCAGTAGAACAACCGACGATATAGAGAGACTGAAGCTTTTGGTCTAAGTCAGACTAGCCTGCCATATTTCACATCACAGGAGTTATCCAACTAGGCTAGGCTAGCCTAAAAATCCCACCGCACACTACACTATTTCTATCAAATTTGCTTATGACTTGCTGACATCATTATTATTTTATTTATTTGGCTGGAAGCTGCTTTCAGTTTCAGTCTTCAAAATCACATGAAATAGCATGAATAGTAGAACAATTGTCATGTTATGAGAAAAAACTCATTATTGTTTCCATTTGCTTTTATTGTAATGCAGGAATACACCCAAGAGAGGAAAGGATGTTACACACCACATCTCCTTCCTAGAGCTGTGCCTACTGTCTTTCCTGGACATCCTCCCTATAAACAGACCCATGGCTCAAGACTCCCAGCAAAACCATGTACAACATCCGAAAGTGTTCCTGTGCCTCCAAAGAAACCCTATGACATTACAAAAGAACATGACTATTCTTTTTCTGTCAGAGTTGATTAGAAACTGAATATAACCAGACAGCAAGTGCAGGATGCCAAGAAACAGCTTAAAGTGGTGAAACAAGGTAAACAGGAGAGATGGAAAAACCAG
Organism: Strongylocentrotus droebachiensis; assembly: GCA_035222895.1. Taxonomy (NCBI): domain Eukaryota; kingdom Metazoa; phylum Echinodermata; class Echinoidea; order Camarodonta; family Strongylocentrotidae; genus Strongylocentrotus; species Strongylocentrotus droebachiensis. The sequence continues at coordinate 2,569 of JAVYIG010017120.1, forward strand.
GACTCTCTTGCAGGTAGTCCACAAAAGCAAGCTCATTAGCCAGGATCAGCTTGACCTACTTCAACACAACCTTGGAGAGAACGCATTTTCAGGAAAAAAAACCAAAACATAGAACTTCATTCGTACAAACTACAAAGACAGATCAGTCTTTTATATTTTGCCTCTTGTCTGCATAGCTTATCCACTGGATGATTGACTGTGAAGCCGTTTAAAACTGGAGAGAGCTTTCAATAATCTTTTAAAAAAACAGAATAATCTGAGACTTTTGTTCTGTGTAATGAAATAAAATTTTTGGGACACATTGTGACAGTTGCACAACCTAACCATAATTTTCTGTTTGTTAACTTTACACGAAGGCAAACTAAAGTGGAACTTAGAAGAGTTGATTACATTAGGGGTTAAACAAAATGTACCTGAATTTTGAGTTGTGAGGTACACTGTATTTGAATATTTACTCTATAAGCTTCATAATTGTACCTGCTGTATCTGATTCAGTTGTTATAATTTTTGCAAATTATTTGCACTCTACATGTGCTTTGATTCTGCAGGTACAGTATGGATAACCTGAGATAAACATGTAGACCTTTTTTATAACATTGTCTGGATTGCTCTCAACCAAGTGATTTACATCATTAAAGATGAAAAGCAAGAAATTCACATCAAGTGAGCCCATTTTCAATAAACGAGAAGAATTCACAGATGTGTGGCAATTGAAAAGCTTGTGTAATGCACAGTTGCACATCATATACACACCCATAGATCGTTTTGTACATAGGTTTGAATTTTGTTCCAAAATGGAAAACTGCTTTTGAAGAGATTTGATAACAGAACAATTATATGGAATAATGTCACTAGATTAAACCCATAAGATTGTGCATTATTTGGCTTGTTGTATCTACTGTGTACATTTGAGGGTAATCAGTTTCAAATTTATTATTATACCTGATGAATAATGATGTCAAAAGACCATGTTACTAAACTTACTATGAGGTTTCACTGAATAGTGTAGTGCAGTATCCTGAGATGTAAGTCTCTTCAATTATAGTTCTTCATAGCAATACAGGTGACTTGGAATATATATGCTCAATTACTATTTCTGGTTTGCATTTATTACTCGATGAAATGTCTTTGTATTATTAGTAAATGTGACGCGCCTGCGTGCGCTTGGAGCAAAGACTAGTTAATAAAGTGTTTGTTATCGCTGACATCTTGACACATAGACATTGGCCTCCTGACATTTATGTTTTGGGAGTTATTGTGGCGGTTTTGGGATGTGTAATGCTTGTCTTTGGTGGTGAATCAATTTGTCGTGGTTGTGTTGCCTATGATCCGTGACAGTAAATTTGGGGCTAAAATCTGAGGTGTTGTTTTTGCAATGTCTGTCCTTTCAATTGTGATGTATAATTGCAGTATATATGTCCGATAAAATGTCAAAACTTAAATGCCTATGCTGTAGAATATCAACACACGTGTGCCGTGTGGTAATAAAAGGTTCATTTATTCATTTTTTTTCTTCAAATTTAATTATAAGTTTATTCTCTAAAACTGGTTGATGAAGAAAATAAGAAATACACTGTATCAAGGAGAATATTATTTATGGAGAAAAAAAGTGGTGTGAATAAATAATTATTACATCAATGATCAGCTGTTTTTAAAGAATATTCATATATATTTATAGTGAACTGTAAAAAAATTGAATTATTCTTTCAGACATATTGGCCCGAATTCACAAAGCAAGGTTTGAGCTCAGACCAAGGTTTAAGTTTAAACCTCCTTTTGTTTCGCCAAACCTCCTTTTGTTATTTATAAAACCTGGTTTGTATGGTCTGAGCTCAAACCTTGCTTTGTGAATTCGGGCCATAGAGATTTTCTAGAGAATAGGTGAAAGACATAAGGTGTGAATTTGATATAAAATGAGTGAGAGAAGAAGAAAAAGAATGTTTGGATGGATGGATGAATGATTGGATGAGTAAATAACATAATTTTTTTAAAATAAATGTGTATAATTCTGTCCTTCCCCCCTCTTCCTATCTTCAGTATCGTCCTATATCTGCATTTCCATTATCTACCTATCCTTCTATATTATATCTATCTATCCATCTATTTATGTGTCTAGCTATCTACATACCCATCTCTATCCCAAATCTATAAGTATCAATCTGTTTATAATAGCCATAAACATAAAATGAATATATTACCTTTAAAGCGTTTTAAATCAATAAACCCTGGCTCTCATAATAACTGAATTAGAAAGACATTGGCCCCCGGCATTGGCCCTGTAGCATAAAACTTTGTTTAATATCATGACATAAATATCAAATACAAGTCCCAAATGCTTGATTCTGATTGGTTGAAAGCCAAGTAATATTTAATGTCATAATATCACAGTTTTATATTGACAAAGAGGAAGAAAAATTGAAGATATACTGAAATATAAATAGCTTTTTGTGTCCCTTTTACCTCACCATAACATCCGTAATTAATCTTGACCTACACCAGATTCCATGACTGAGGCATGAGTAGGGTTCATGCATTATGCAAAATACCACAATTATAACGTTTCATACTCGAAAACCGGTAAATCAACCCGAAAAATGAAGCTTCACATTGCTTATCAGTAGCACAGTTTCGATGGAACATCCGGGTATTTCTCGATGTTTTGCCCTCCTTAGTAATGGCGGACCGCGCTCCATGCGCGCACAGAGCTTTGAACGGGCGCGTATGACGACTCCGCACTCTAGTCTTATTAAGTATATATCTCTATGGCCTAGCCTTCCAATGATAGAGGGGGAATTCCCGTTTTTGCGATAGGTTGTATTTATCGCCGCCGCCATATTTGTAAGCGGGACGCGGTGTGTAGCAGATGCCGGTGTGGTAGGCGATTTGTTCCGGGTTCCGCGGAACAAATCGGCGCGCCGATTTGTTCCTCGGAACGAATCTACTGGATCGACTTGTTCGCAGATACGTTCGAAAGCCGCCGTTCTTATCCGACATTGGCCGAACGTTTCTGCTTATATAATCGCGTATATTTTTATTACTTGTGTCGAATAAACCGTGGTAAAAATAAATTTTAGCTTTATCTTGATACTTTTGTATTTATTGTTGGAATGAAAACCAATATTATTTTTTTTGAAATATTACTTAATAATAAGGTTTATAACCTCGTACGGAATTACCCGCGCGGTACTCGGCACGATATATTGCGACACAGCATGCTGATCTCCGGCTGATCTGGGTGCGAACTCGATAACGTCAACGTGAATTTCGACAGCATCGACCTTCAGCATTCATTGTCATCGTAGTCGTACGTATGAGCGATAGTCATACAAAATGGCAGATGAGCAATTTGTTGATGATTGCAGGAACATCGAAAGGTTTCTTGCGAATAGGAGTTATCCGGAAGGGATGAGTGACAACAAGAAGAGGGGGCTCCGAAAGAAAGCAGCAAAGTTCAAGTTGAGTGTGACACATGATGGGCTCACAGAATTAGTCTATACAGGTAAGTTATGCATTGTGTTTCTGAAAAATTCCTAGGTAATAATACCCTAGATCTATATCTTGATATCACATACGTACAACTGAGTACGAGTACGACTATGACTGAGTATGAGTATGACTACGAGGTCAACCTATCGATAGATCGACCTCGTAACCGAACTCAGTCAAGTGGGTATAGATCTAGTCATACTCATAGATCTAACGTTAGATCTAGACTAGAGCCTAGAGGAATCTAGTAGATCTAACGTTTAACTTGGAACTCTATGATAATATGCTGATGCCATGGCTTATTAATGGGTGTCTATTTTGCACTTGAAAATCATTTTCTTTGAAATCCTTAACTCTTAAGTTAAGTCTAACGTTCATTGTTTAAAACTAGAAGTAGAAGTCTCAAATAGATCATCTAGATTTAGGCATTCTGGACAATGTCAGACTATATTTGATCAGTTTCATGCCAATTCTCTTTTTGCTACCAAAACTATAACCCAGCTTTAACATTCCTAATCTTTAATTGTCCTACTGGGGACTGAATATTAATGAGTCAGAACTAAGTAAGAGTAAGAGCCCTGGGGTATTTGTTCCTAATTCATCGTGTCTTCTCCGCAGAACCAGAGATGGCAACGTGGTGTAGTACGCTTCCCGGATAGCTCGGTAGATGTTACAGGTTCGAATCCCTCCTGGGTCCAAGATTTTTTCTGACTTTATTATCCCTCTGGAGGGATACTTCCGTAACAAATGTGGTTTCCATTTGATAACTTTAGTAATGTTTGACGGAACTTCAATAAAATTTTATATGGAGGTACCTGGTATCAAAACACACCTCAATTTCGATTTCGGCCTATGTAGGTCAAAGGTCAAAGTTCATAGCTCACGAAAATAGATCTATGCGAAAATGTGGTTTCCGTTCGATAACTTTTGTAATGTTTGACGGATTTTAATGAAATTTGGGATGAAGGTACACGGTATCAAAATACAGCCTAAGATTAATTTCGGAGTATTCAAGTTAAAGGTCGAAGGTCATAGGTCATTCAATAAAGTAGTAAACATTCTGTTCATTCAGTCCCCAGATGTTAGTAATTTCATTCCATAAAGTAGTAAACATTCTGTTCATTCAGTCCCCAGATGTTAGTAATTTCATTCCATAAAGTAGTAAACATTCTGTTCATTCAGTCCCCAGATGTTAGTAATTTCCTTGCCTAGTAATAAGTCTAATGGAGGTATAAACTTGTTCTGACTATACATAGGCCAATTGTACCCTGCGAGGGGGATGCTACGCTTTGCGTTTCCTTGTTTTCGTTCATATGCAGATCGAGCATCCGATCTAACACAATGAGAGTTACAGTAAAAATTCTTTCTTAAGAAATCCTCTCGTGAAGCTTTAACATTCCAAGCATAAAGTTGTAAAAACTATTGACGTAGCTACATGTACCTTATGATATTGATTGAGAATTAGGCCATATTAAGTTTATTATAAGAAATTAGAGAGAAGATTGATAAGGTGGCTGAAGACCAGACCCAGGCGGCCGACGACTGGCTCCATTTAAGCTTTATTGTTTTACATACCTCATTTTAAGAATCTTTACTAATACAAGTGTCTTCTGATTGGTTAAAAGTGTAGTCATGTCCTTAACCATGCCTGTTAAGAAATTCATCGTTCAATTTTTCCCAGTCGCCCCGGTTTATATCTATTTTGTACCCGCCTGTAACGCATTTTGCTGCGATCCCCTTTGGTTTACCTGTGTTATTAATTTCCTCTGCGCGATGTGTAGCGAAGATACCATAGACGTAAAGGAATTTTCCCTAGTCGCTACATTTAGGCGATTGACTAGTGTCGACTACGATTTGTATTCTAGTCTCGCTTCGGTTTTAGGGAACTTTATTTCCAAAGAGGCAAAAATGGATAAACCAACCAATGCCAGGATCACTTAATGGGTACCTTTAAGTCCCATATTGACATCATAAAAAGAAAGGGAAATCAAAACTAACAGTTACTCAGGCACAGCGGGCTACCGGCTTCTTTGCATCACGTCCAATTGCTTTTGTGCTGTCATGTCCAACGTACTCGACTGTCAATGTAGAGTGTCGGATGTCCCGTTGAGTTGTACGATCTAAACTACGATCTTGTTAAGTTAGATCTTCTTGTTTTTTCGGTATATAAACGATATATTGACTGCTTTTAATATTCAAGACATGGTCGTTTCTATGGGCTCTGGGGGACCTCACAACCTGCCATGACCCTGCGGCTACGTTTTGGGGTCATAGCACTTGTGAGGTCCCCTCTAGCATAGAAACAACTAGATCTATCATTGTATGCCTCTCAAGGCAGTCAATATATCTATATTATTGACTAATTATTTTTCTAATTCAAATCACATGTTACATTTTATTAACTTGTCATTTACTGTAGTCAACGTCTTTCATACTCACCTATTAAATCACTTACTGACGACTTTTATCTAATGTGAGCAACAACAGATGCCATGTCTGGCAGTATTATAAATGGTACTTATTTTGTGGAAGTTCTCATGTTCATTATTTACTCTTGCTTGGACTCCATAAAGATTTGTTTTCTTCCATTCTGACCTTAATTTGCAATAATTATGTCCAAGAATTTTTAAACCTAAATTTTGCATTGCAAGTTGCATCATCTGATTGTATCTTTTTTATGTTTTGGTCATTTGTAGTGTGCCAAGCAACAAGCCAAACAAGCCAAACAACAAGCCAAACAACAAGCCAAACAAGCCAAACAAAAAGACAAACAACCTGCTGCAAAGTCAGAATGTTCACATGCACCAACTGGCTTGGTATGTTTCTTTTTGTTTCTTCAGTTGAAAAAATAATAAATGTGTATTACTGTACATTTAGAGGTAATCAGATGTAAAGTTGTGAGCCTATATATTATCTTACTTACTTTTTGTTACTTTGAAAGAAAAAAATCTTTACAATTTATACCGTCTAATAATTCTAGCCACCCACAAAAAGTAAACATCTTCATGATCAGTACTGTACGAGCTGAAATTTTTCGGTACAGATATTTTCCCGAATGGGTACTTGTCGGACATTTTTGCGTGATGTTAATTTCCCAGTTGCGAGGGTCTAATCGTTACTTCAACTTTCGCCCTTTTTTATTCGCGTGTTGTTATTTTCGCGGTTCAAAGGCGATTCGCGAAATTCGCGAAAATAAAAGCACCGCGAACATAACCATTTATACAGTATCTTCAATTAAATTCTTCTTTATTTGAAGTTCAGTGCATAGACCCTTAAACTTCAACGGTGGGGGGGGGGGGGGGCCTTACAAAATGTTTGTCTCGCTTCATGACTTTATATGCCTCCGCCACTAAAGGTGGTGCCGGCCGGAGGCATCATGTTTGCGGGTTGTCCGTCCATCCCGCTTTCCCGTTATCGCGATATCTCAAGAACAACTAGAGATATGAAAATCAAACTGTATGATAGTATGTATCACCATAGGAAGACAATCTGATTAGATTTTGGTGTCCGTAGGTCAAAGGTCAAGGGTCCCAGAGGTCAACTTATGAAACTTTATGAAAATCAAACTGTATGATAGTATGTATCACCATAGGAAGACAATCTGATTAGATTTTGGTGTCCGTAGGTCAAAGGTCAATGGTCCCAGAGGTCAACTTATGAATTTGAAGGTATTGGCCTCGTTATCGCAATATCTCAAGAACCATTTGAAATATGGACTTCAAACTTGATGATAGTATATATCACCATAGGAAGACGATCTGATTAGATTTTGGAGTAGGTAGGTCAAAGGTCAAGGGTCACAGAGGTCAATATTTGAATTTCCAGCTAGTGGCCTCGTTATCGCGTTATCTCAAGGACCACTTGAGATATGAACATCAAACTTGGTGATAGCTTATATCACTGTCAAAAGACGATCTGATTAGATTTTGGAGAACTTGGGTCACAGCTTAAGGGTCACAGAGGTTAACCTATGAAATTCCAGGTATTGGCCTTTTATCACGATATCTCGATAACCACTTGGAGTATAATCTTCAAACTTGATGGAGTAATGAGGTAGAAGGTCAAAGAGGTCATATGCGGAGGCACATAAGAGACGCAGTCGCATTTGTCTTGTTTCTTTCGCTAGCGGCTAGAAAATGTTTGTCCCGCAATCAAACCCAACGCGTTTTCAGCAATTCGCTTTATGACTTTTTTATGACTTACAAATCTTTTGACACCAAATTATTGAAAATCGGACATTCCGCTAGCGGTTACAGGTACCTGATATTTTGTGAGTAAAGATCAAGCCGAAAATTGTGTACAAAACGCGTGGCAAAGTGAAGTTTCTAGTTTGGTTTATAAATCAGTTATATTTCAATCTTTAGACTTGATTTATCATTTATGCAAGCTAAAAAATTGATCTAAATAATGACCTTAAATATCAGAAGTCTCAAATCAATAAAATACATCAGAATTAAAAACAATAGCATACATAAGAAATTTGTAAAACAATGTTATAGGCCTACAAAAGAATTGACAGATACTTTTAAAATAATTTTGTTGTCACCTCTTCATTCCTATTTTTTTCTCTCATAGGGTATAAGAAATACCGGGAATACGTGCTATATGAATGCCACTGCACAAATTCTTGTAGCATCTCCAGTTGTCCACTTGTACAGGGAACAGACTGTACACAAGATCCCTGCCCTTGATGGAGTCTTACAACTTTATAATGCAGATAACACTGCTGCAGTGAAGAAGGCTGTACAGAGTTTGAAGGATCTTCTGCCTTCCTACAACGATGCAGAGCAACACGATGCTGGACGGTTTATGCTTGACATCCTGTCCTCGCAATGTCTCCATTGTGGTTCAAGTAAATGCACTTTCCTTCAAAGGTATAAGTTTTGATTCTACATGAATTCCCTATTATATTTTCCTTTTTTTTATTACGTAAACCTACTATAAAAATAAAATGTGCATGAGTGTCAAAGTCCTAATTGCCATTTTTAAATTACCTCTTTAAAATGTGTTGTGGGTTTTCAAATAAATTTTTTAGGACTTCTTTAGGGAAGGTAGGCTAGGCTGAAAAAAGGATACCTCAAAATTTTCAATTGTACGGGGGTCCGGAAATATGCCCAAAGCTCCAGGTCAATTAAATTGATTTCAAGGGGGCAAGACTAAACTAACAGTCTGTGCTTGGTACATGAACCTCATAGGGCCCAGACTGAGATGTGCCTGTAAAGAGCCATGATGCTAGTAAAAAACATCAGCTCTTTAAATAAACAAATATCCTGAAATGGCAGACCAGACTTGCCAAATGCTATTCAGCAAACATTTCAGTATATCTATGAGTATTGATTGGGCAGTGAATATAACAAATTGGTCTGATTATTTCATAATATCTTTATTTGACACAAGTTCTCCTTTATCAAACAGAAAACTGCTTATAGATATTTGTTTCTGATTTAGTTTTGTTTTCCATTTGGTTTACCTTCTGTTTTAGCTGTTGTCATTTGCAGGGGCACAATGAACTTAAGTGCCCTAATTGTGACGCATCAAGGCTTGGGGGAGAGCTTCATCACGGCTCCATCCCAGTAGAATGCAGAAGCAACAAAACATGAAATCATGTTACCCTTTTTCAGATACCTGCACTTGTTGATATTTCTGATTTAGAAATCATTATTTTTTATGCTATTTTTTTAAAAATCATTGAGCACATTCTTTTTATTGAGATACCATGCCATTGTTATTTTACTGTTCCTAATATTGCACAGCTAGTGTATATCAAATGAGTAAAACTGTTTTTGTTTTTTCTATTTCAAAAAAAAAATTGTTGAGTGCTTTATAATTGACATTTTCCCACTAATTTGATTTAAAGTGGACAGACCCTGACCAAGATGGAAAAGAGGCCAGTGGCAGAGTCACCGCCAGACTTTCTGTGGGTCACGCTACAGCGCTGGAAAGAATCAGAGGTCCGGCAAGCTTTGTCCGAATCTCGACTTACCAAAAATACAGAAAGGATGAATGTCAGCCATTGCCTCTCCCTTCCACTTGAAGACGGATTTATGCAGGAATATCACCTTGGAAGCTTAATGGTAAGAGTTAAAACGTATATGGTAGTATTTGACAATTTTTAGGTCAATAGGCCCAATATGAACTTATGCCGTTGTTGTTTTGTAGTGGGTTACTAGAGGTACAAAGAATTTCTACACATGTATGATTTTGAAATTCTGTTCCAAACATTACTTATGGTAATCTATGTGTGTGACTCAGACGAGTGCAAGACGTAAAGCAAGCTTAAAGATATTTATTAACATATTTAGAATAAAATAAAACTCATTTTGTTTCTTGAAAATGGTATAAACATGAGTTATAGTTTTAAAATACCAATCTGAAAGTCTCATAAAGAAATATCTATGGGAAATCACCCCTTTGAATAAGTTGCTGTACAATCCCTTGATGAGAATAGTTATTCCATCAAAAAAAAAAGAAAAAGAAAATGAAAGTGGATATTTTATGCAGTTAGGAAATGGGAGGTGACCCAATCCTCTTTCATTCTTGTCATTAGATGCATGAAGGAAGTACCATGTCCAGTGGACATTACACTGCACTTGTTTGTAAGGAAACGTGGATCCTGTATGATGATGAGAAGGTGTCTGTGACTGATATTGATCTTGCATCACCTTCTATAGCTGGTGTGGGATATAAGAAAGGTATGTTTCTGTCTTTTGTAATCTACTTATCTTTAATAAATTTCCACGATTATTGATGAGACAAATGTAACTGAGAGGGATTACAAGGTATTAATTTCTGGTATGAATTTTTATTATTCATTCATGTCAGAGAGGAGGGGGAAATAGAACAAAGTTATTTTTATACATGTACAAGTATGTAAGTAACCTAGGACCCTGTATAGGCCAGTGATTAAAAACCTTGAAATCTGGTTGATGCTAGAATACCTGGTACTTGTTCCAAAATAGAAGAGAAACAATAATTCTGTCTCAACCACGTTAAGATAAATGAACTATTACATTAATGATTAGATTGAGGGTCAAATTCACATAGTCCAGATGCTGTATGGAGTTATCATTAGCATACAGACATATTATTTCAACTTTTCTACAATGAATTATTTTAATTAAAAAATTGTAGATACATTTTCCAATTAATTCTTTCAATTATTAATTGTAGATATGTTTTCCACAACACTCATTCGATATGGATTCAGTTTAATTTCCTGCAAGGTTACTAATGAATTTTAATGATAATTTTTCATTACAGGTGATATGTATAAGGTTGAGAAGGCATCCTCCCAAGAAGCTGTCAACACTGCTGCAGACTTGAAGGTAGGTTTATATATTGCTGAAAATTATACCTCTAAGTTTTACATGTATTGTTGTGTAGGGATCGTATAATTATATGAGGAGTCCGTAAATGAAGCGAAGAGGTACAAGTTGATGTATTTACAATTCAATTATATTTATCAGGCAGAGTCCAGATGGCATAGGTAAAGTTGAAGAACAATATGAATATATCGAGTAAGGAGCAAAGCTCCTCAATTCGATAGTCTACCAGAATTATGTGGTGATGAGTTGGTAGCTAGATGAGAAGTTTCTCTATAATGGAGAAACTCCACTATCAGGTAAAATTTGGGGGCATCTTATTCTTACTGGGGTAAAAGTGTAAAGGGTTCTAATTGGTCTATAGCACTTGTCCATCATGGTTGCTATGGGATTGGAGGAGTGGTCAAGGGAGATGGAGTGGTCAAGGGGTGGTCTATGAGTCATCGTTCATGGGACAAAGAAGTCATACATGTGCTATCTCTGGGGGTTATGTTTATGGTCAAATAATAGGGGGTCTGTATCTTAATGGGAACATAATGTGTTCCTGGATAAAGGGATAATAAACAGGGACTTGTTAGGACAGGTGGTCAGGAAGTGAGGGGGATAGGTAAAAGTCAAAAAGGGAACAACACGTAATATTATATGTAGTTATACTTAATACTACACAACAGTATGTAGAAGTCCTGTGATGATGCTTCTGAAATGCATTTTGAGGGCTTAATTGTTACATAATATTACAAACACTAGTGATAGCATTTAGTGCCTTGCAGCTTTTTTTTTTTGGTAACCCTTAAGGGCGGGGAGCATTCGCCGTGATATGTTCAAGGTTGTTTTTTTTTTGCTGCGAGCTTTTGTGACTCTAATCCTATTCTGACCCCCCCCCCCCCCCGCAGCTTTTAAATGATGATCTTCTCATTGACTTGTGTACTGTAGCAACACAAATACAAATATTTAGATATATATGTGCGAACCTATGCTACGCTAATGCCAATAACTCAAAAAGTATTTGAGATAAAGGTATGAAATTTGTAGGGTTATTCATGTCATCCCTTCTTTATCTTACTGTATTTTTCCTATTTCAGTCTGTATATACCTATATACCCCGTACATGGTTTTTTAATTTTTTTATGGTTGAATAAATAATAATAATAATAATAATAATCTGTTTTATGATTTGGGGAGGACGCTCTATGATCCTTTAGCAGTGATATGCAAATTTATTAGCCAAAGAACCAAGACAAGATTCCTGTTGTGACTCAGTGATCAAAGTCCAAATAAAGCCTGGGTAGGGGCCCTTGAGCACTTAATGTTTCTTTCATCTGGGCCATAGATTGCGACTGCAGACATACACTTTGAACATATTTGTTTCTCTTAGATGGCTGCTGTACCATTTGCTGATGTACTTAACCACGTGGAAGCTATTGTTGCCGGAAAAGTGAGGTAATATTAATTATATGCCATGTCATTCAGCCTTTGAGCAGCAATGTGGTTTTGAATAATAAATACCATTTCAATCAATCAATCTTACGTAATGGTAAGATCGGAGATAAGTTTTACTTATGTAAGTAGGAGCCTGTTTTGAGCATCTTTTAATGGGGGCTATTTAGACCGAGTCATGCTTCGATAGGAATGGGTTTGTTTCTTTGAAGCGTCTGGCCTTAGAGACCCCTTCCCCAACCCCCTCCTTTCTTGAGAGTAAATTGTAACTAGTCTATGACTTATGACTCACCTGAGTACAAGTAAATTAAAAGATCATATTTGTTATTCTAGAAACCTTTTATTTAAACTATAACTGTTTAACAAAATATTTCTTTGTTTGTAATGTAACTTAGATCATCAAGACATGACCTGTTCATGGAGAGGAAATTGGTCGTATTGAAGGAACTCAGCTATGATGGACTAGGAGAGTTTTCAAATGAGGTACTAATAACAGTTTTTCATATTGCATAATTGTTGACACGCACCTGTGAAGAACTGTCTCTATTTTTGGAGAAAGAATGAGCATTTTTCACCTTTGACAAGCATGTGTCCCTATTTTTGTAAAAAAAAAAATCTTTCTATATAATTGTATTTAAGATTCATGGATGTTCCTATTTTGACATTTTGACATTTTTTTGTCCCAGCCAAACAAACTTTGCGAGGGGGCTATAAAACAGGCTCCATACATGTGTGCGTTCTTGTGTCCGTCCATGCAAAATCACAAAAAAAGGCTACTCCTCTTTCATTTGTTGATGGTTTGGAGTTTTTTTTTGTTCCATTTGGTAAAACTACATGAAACACACAGAAGTTCTACACAAACATTATTTATGCAAATTGATTCAATTTATTCCAATATAAAAAAAAAATGCTTCTTTTCCATATATTTCGCACTGAGTAATTTACTCATTATCTTGTTTTTAATCATTTGACCATATTTCTTGACTTCGAGGGTTGGCAGATAGGGTAATCTATTGTATAGGTTGATTAGGGCTATGTGTCTCCCTTGAGCAAATAAGGGATAACTTTCACTTACATGTATCATGGGTACACAGGTGAATTTGTACCTACAAAGTACATTCTGTCCATTATATTCTGTGAGAGAAGATATTGGGTCAGATGTTTATATGGGGTCACATAAATGGAACATCTTTGTCAATCCATTGATACATATAGACAATGGTCTTTTAACCCTATATAGCCCGGGCTATTTTGAAACTGTATAGCCCCCCTCTGAGATCTCGGCCGTTGACCGCGCAATCGCGATGAAAATCAGCACGCACGTTGCCCATGACGTAATCTCCAAAGTCTTATCATTTTTTTTTTACAAAACAATGTAATTTTCTTGATTATGCTAATTATACTAATTTATGCATGAAATCAGATTTGAGGTTACACATCATGTTATTTGACGCATGTACAGGTGGACCTATTCTATGTTCCTTGATGATGGAAAATTGTAAATTGGTGTTGTTTTTGATCAACAAAAATGTGGTTTGATAATTTTGTCCCCCAAAAGTCATATTTTCAGTTAGAATTTATTTGATGGATGTGTTTTTAGTTCCAATTCAATAAATAATATGTGCTGATATCTAATTGAGCAAATTGAAATAGTACATTTTGTGTTGGTGGCTAGCGAGTTGCAGCTCTTCACTGTATGAAATACATTTTCCCGCAAGCTGAGAAATTAGCCTGCGGCAGCTTGCCAGTAGTGGCGCTGTTAATCGTGAATATATAGACCATAACAATGTTGCTTTTGTTGTGTGTTTTTTTTCTTTCTCAGGGCAAGTTCTTACCTGAATTACGTCTTATACCCAGAGGCATTCAGCTTTGTGTTCAATGCAGGTATATATGTCTCTAGGAATACACATTTCTTCCTCAATAAGAAAATTTCAAGAATGTCACACTGCCGTATGTCCTTCTGTCTGTCCAGCCATTCGTAAAAGTCTTGTGAACACTAGTTTCCATTCGATAACTTTTGTAATGTTTGACAGATTTTGATGAAATTTGATATGAAGGTACATGTACATGGTATCATACTATAGCCAAGAATGATTTTGGAGTATGTAGGTCAAAGATCATGGTTCATCCCATAAAGTCATAAACTTTATGTTCATTCAGTCCCCAGATGTTAGTGACTTCCTTGCCTAGTAATATAATAGTATAGTCCTGTAGACATAAATTGTTCTGACTGTCCTTGTTGTTTTTGTGTTGTATTTTTTTGTGATCTCCCTGAACAAGAACTACAGTGGGCAAGTCAATTATATCACTGTTTTGTTAGCTTAATGATGTAATAATCAAAATTTAATTGAGCTTTCATTGAAAAACATGATCTTAACCTGTTACTGTTGTGATAAGTGCTTGCTGAAACCCTAGAATACTTTACATACCATGTGGTACAACATTGACCGTTTCATACCTTTCATACATGTATGTGCGTTTTCTATCTGCAGAAGTGTATCTAACTTGGGAAACAACTGATTGAAGAGGACACTCGATCTGTGTGAGATGAGGAGCTCATATATTTCCTTAGAAGATGTTCATCCAAGTTCTCAAATTTTTACAGACATAATACACTATGCGGGTACCAGTCAGTCTACAGGTCCGCAGAAAGTGGCTTCTTTCATCCAACTTGTATGCATGACCGGAACAGGTTCTGCATATTTAACGAGTCAGAACCTGTCAGAAGACCACTTTTATTTTGGCCCTTGCTGCTCTAAAACATCAAATTTGATGTTTTTGGTTATAAGGTGAAGAATCAATCTTTTATTGTATTTGATTGAGTTTAATGGAATATTCGGTAAGATAGGTGAAATTGTGGATCTAGAAAGAATACAAATGTGACTTTTTCACTTGCCAAAAGTGTTGTTATTATACATCTGCATGAAGCTGAACATCTATGCTTCGTGATAAAAACACTCCTAACACATGATACAATTTAATCGGCTCAAGAACTGTACGTCAGTTGGTCCCACTGCTTGGCGATATGTTAAGCATCATTTGAGGTAGGAACTTCAAACTTGGTACAGTCCACTCTCATTTTAACGACGTGCTCAAGACCATGCCAATTACCTCATTATACATGTACTGAACACATAGACACATGTGCACATGACTGGGAGAATCTTGTTGTATCCATGCTCGTTATAACGGTAGTGGACTGTAGTAGTATGTATCACCATAGGAAGATCAAGCAATAAGATATTGGAGTAAGTAGGTCAAAGGTCACAGTGGTATATTTACATGAAGTTAGAGGTTTTTAGTGATATCTCAAGATCCGTTTGAGGTTAGAACTTCAAACTTGGTAATAGTATGTATCGCCATATATCAAGGAGTAATCGGTTAAGGGTCTGGTATTTCTCTTATCTCGTAAGGGCATTCATTCAGACTGTGCAGTCGAGAATGGTTTTTGACATGCCATGCTCAAAACAATAGAGCTCGGTGAAGTGTGTATGGATCAGTGTCATTAAGGTATCATTTGAAAGCATATGACTTGGAATTAGTTTATAGAGCACTTAGTCTGCATAAATTAACCCTTTGATTTAGGGTTTTTGTTCTTTGGGGACGCACTGCATATCAGATCTGGTGAGGACTGGAATTCATTTGGAATTTGTGAAATCGAGAATCATTCCTGTCTTAATGACACTTCAATGTCTTTTGAGATCACAATGAAGTCACAATGGTCCAAATTGTCTTTGTCCGTTTTTCAGTGCAAGCTAATTTGTAAACAACATTAGGTCATAATTATGTTTATCACTTTATATTTGATGAAAAAATTATCTTGGAAGTGTACGCCCATGTAAATGAGTATGAAGCGGTAATTTTGATTCCATAAACATTCCATAAAATAAAGAATCTTGAAATATTGTGTATGGATGTATTAATGGTGCACCGTCCTGTAACACTATGCTGATGGTCCTGGTCACGAAGGGATTAGGGCATACACTGTAAAGCTAGTCTTGATAAATATACGTTTTGATACAATGATTGACAATACATTGTACATTTCAGTATAAATTAGCCTATAATTGGATTAATGATAACATTTTGTTACTTGGAGACATATCAGTTGTATGAATGTTATAAATTATAAAGATACAAAAGAATAGATACATTTGTAATATTTTTAATGGGCATATATAGTACAAGATCAGAATATTGCATTCTGGATTAGAAGACAGGACATTTTGAGTACATGTAGCTCCGGACTCAAGGTGGTGCCATACAGGGCTGCTGTGGCTTTAAAAGCTGTGGTAAAATATTGAAGTTTTTATACTGTTAATGTTTGGCATTGGTAAAGTGGAGACCACAGTGAAGCAGAACATATTTTTAATGGTACAAATATTACCATGTAACTGACAAATCAAAAATTTAAACCATACACACTGGAGTGGCAATGATGTTATAAGATAAGATTAAGGGGCAACATGGTCTCTGCGCTAATTTCAGATATACAAGGGACCAGAAAGTGAGGGATCATGGGGAAAGTTTATCATACAGAATTTGCAAAATGCCTGTTTGCATTATAACCCATCCGTCGTGCGAGGCCGTCGGACTAACTGTAATAAATGTTCGGACAGTACGAAGTTGACCGACTCAGTCCATTCAAATACTTCGGGTTCTGGCATTTCTCAACAATACTTGGTCTTTAACGTTAGACTCTTAACAGGTCTCACCATATTCACTATCGAAGAAACGACTTGTATACTAATGCTCCAACATTTCCAAATACAAAACACAGGCTAGTTTACTTCTGGTTGTTTAGCCTAACCTTGGAGAAAATCCAGGTCTCGCAATATCTTTATTTGCTTTTCCCCCAGACAGTTTGTCGCCGGGGATTATGTAACACCCATCAGGCCCTCTCTCTAACGCCCGCAGTCACATTTCCGCTGTACTGCACCTTATGGAAATGGCAAAAAGAACTGTTTTCTACACGTCGTGCGGGCCCGCAGTGGAAATGTGACTGCGCCATCAGAGAGCTGGCTATGTAATTGTTTCATCCGAGGATACCATGCCTTTCCCCATGATCTCTCACTTTCTGGTCCCTTTAATGCATCAGAAAACAATATTTTAGTTCAGAATATCGTAGAGGAATAATTATTTGATCAAGTTTTCCATTTTAGAGTTCATGGGAATGCAACAGAAGTGTGAGATATATTTCAGATCAGAATTTTTTCTCGATATTGATTACTTTCAGTGATATTTCTAGTCTCACTTTGTCATTGATTGGAGTTTTAATAGTATCTTTCATTGATGGGAATTCTTGTTTTACTAATTTCTATTCAACACAAATTACAGTTATATATTATCAAGGCTTTTAAACTATGAGGATTTTAGTTCATTCAATCGAGAATAATGAGCTTGATTACGATAGCTAAATGTTGGTACATAAATACGTAGAACATTCTAAAATGTTTAACATGCTTAATTCATGTACATATGTATCATAACATGTATCATATCATATCGTTTTACTTGCATTGTAAAAAAAAAGAAAAAGAAATTATGTCCAGCGCTTGCCTATTGCATCATTTCATGTGGTGCTTCAAAGCGTGATTCTTTGATGTGCCGTTGTGAAAAGAAAAGCATATCATATTTTGAAGAATAAAAGTTTTGACATTTAAAATAATTACATAAATCTTTATGTTCATTTTCAGTGTACATTAATTCAAGCTGTATGATTTTATTAATATTTGCAGAAAAATCATTTGGGTATTGTACAAGAACATATAAAGTACATTTGACTTTTAGTTGAAAATATATATATTTAAAGAAGAATAAGCCACACAGTACAATTTTGGTTTAGAAGAGAGTGTAGGAGAGTCGGAGCGAAAGAGGGTGAGAAGCATACGGTAGATCCAGAGAGCTTCTTGCTTCTGGTAAACAAGTGACTGTAGATATTAATATAGTAGTACTGCTTAATAAATTCACATGTACATGCAATTTTAATCAGTTGCTATTCACATTCAGTTTGTCGCATAGACAATACATTTCAGAACTAGCGGTCGAAGAATTTGAATGAATGCATCTTGACAAGATATATAGAAAAAAAAATGAAATTGGTTTAAACAGTAATGAACACATTTAGAAAATAACAAGGTGCTTGCGACCAAGCCAATTAACCCATGTGCACATGTTTGAAACAGGGACGGTAGTAGAATTGCGTCTTTAAAAGGGAATCTCGTATATGTGCTCGTTATAACGGGAGTAGACTGTGTATATGATTCCCTAAATTCCTTCACATGTCCCCTTTCACATGTCCCTCTTAGGTACCTTCCCCCTTATAAAACCACCTCTCATTTGGGACCCTTTGAAATAAAATTTAAATTCCCCCCCCCCCCCTGCCCCCCCCCCCCCTGCCCCCCCCCCCCCCACTAACGCAACCCTTGTTACGCTGTCCCATATCCCCCTTTTTTTTTCTTTTTTTTTCTTTTTTGCTGCGTTACATGCATGCAGGCTCATGGTTTCTTTTTTTAATTTTTTATGGATGATCAGTTAATCACAAGTATTTCCTTACACCACACTGACTGGCTTCACAGTTTCTACATCGAAAGCACATGAGAATAAAGATAACCACTCCATGCAGGCCAGTTACATGGGCAATGAGAAAATTATCTGAAATTTCAGAGAATGAGGCCTTTCTGAGACTGAAGTATTCTAATTTAAAAAAAAAAGGGAAAGAAAAAAAAGTGTAACTTACAGATGGGACACCCATCACAGATTCAAAGGGCATGCTTACAAGGGAAATGCATAATAATGCAGGTACAAGGGCCACTTTGTCAAAGTATAAGGTGCCCGTAGCAACTGTGACAATTGATATTAAAATGGCACTTGGAATAAGTAAGGAAAGGGTGCGCACTACAGCGGCGGATCCAGGATTCGAAAATAGGGGCCGGGCGCAGCCCGAAAATTTGAAGAACGGGGGGGGGGTGGCAGGCGATAGTTTTCTGATATTAGGCCTACATGTACGTGAAAATGTACGTGAAATTAGTGGTTTCCAAACAAGGGGGCGCAACAGATCTGCCACTGTATGTAGCGGAATGGGGGGGGGGGTATAGACACACTATGCTATGGCTCTGTTTAACACTAACTTTTGTCGGCTAGTACCAAGGGTTGAAAATTCAACAAAATATGTCGGGTTTTTTTTTTTATTCTGCCGGACACGTCTTTTACTTGAGGAATTTTCTTTCTCTTCTTTTCTTTGTTTTATTTTTTTATTGGTCCTTCTTAATTATCAGCTCGACCACTCATTTCTTTTTGTGTTGACCCCGGCCCCCCCCCCCCCCCCACCCCACCCCGCATCTCTTTCATTTAAACTACATGTACATCATGCATGCAGCCCACATGCATAATTAGATTCTGTGATGAAGCCCGGTAATAGGTGGTTGACGTAACACGATATCATATAAAGCAGCATTCAAACCAAATTAGAATTAAGGCATGATTAGAAAACACCCCGACATCTGCTTTTACAGGCAAACTAAGCCTATATGGCAACAACTGCCCTTTTTGCTAGACCACCCAGTCCCCGTAGCTTCGCGACGGCGCTGTCTATAGTTACTGTTTGTGGTCAATCATTGGCCGCAATTATCAACATATTTGAACAACGGGAATCTGCATTTCTATACAAAGTTCTCAAATTGGCAATCGTTGGTGTAGCTAATTTGGAGAAGTTTGATTGGTTGCAAAGGCCGACCAGAATAGTTCATTTTGCTTTAGGGGTGTACCATGGCGTGTATTCAATAATACGTGAGCACGCACGCTCTCCGATGAGATTCGGAACGAATCGCCTGGCCGGAACCGATCGCCTGTGACTAGCGGAACGAATCTACGAATCCGGAACAAATCGGCGGGTACATATCCAGGCGATCGGTTCCGGAGGAACCGATCGCCTGCACGGAACAAATCGCCTATGACACCGGCCTCAGTCCACTTTCAGACGTATGTGTAACAGGGGTCTAAGATTTTACCACTATCTGTCGACCTGAATTCGATTTCTATCCTCCATGCAGGTCATCTGGTAGACATCAAAGATGGCCGACGATCCAGCTAGGAAGCCTGGAGAGCAGGCCAAGGTATGTGAATGGAACCAAATAATACCAACTGTTTTATTTCAACTCTCTCTGGCTCATAGAAGAAAGGCTTGATTGATTACCGGTATACAACTTTTCAAGTTGGAAAAGCATCTGAAAATATTCATACCCATGTAGTACGAATTGAATTAAATTTGTAGATTTGAGAGGTGTCTGAAGTTCTGAACATTATATTTGTGAGGCAGTTAACTTTATTTTATGCTGAACCTACAGTTTTCATGAATGCCATTCTGAGATTATGAGAAGCAAAGTTTAACCTCTACCCATGGACGTAGATGCTTAACATAACATTTTAATGTAAAAATGCTTTAATTTCCTTTCAGTTGATAGAGCAGAAAGAGAGAAAGGGGTTGGACGATTCACGTACAAAATGGTTTTAGTGCGTGTACATGATACGCAGTAGTGCGCGTAGAGGTTAGGGCACTTATACTGCGTGTGGGACTATTCTTGCGCAGCACTATGCGTAAATGCGTATATAGGTAAGTGCGCTTATCTATGTGTGCGCACTAAATTGAGCCTATTAAACTTTAGATTTATTTGTCAGCCATATTGTCACAAAACGATCTTGAATGAAATCTTTTTACATCAAATAACAAGGATCTAGGAGTTTCGTTGTATAAAACAAATGGGTAATCTGACTTGTAAGAGAAATCAGTCTTCCGCATTGAAAACAATGATATCCTTTGGTACATTGATAGCCAGAGCCAATGCTTCTATATATGATTACAGTGGGGTTACTTGTCTGAACTATGAGGCACATTAAAACGCCTCCAAACAAGAACAAACTTGGTTATGATTTGTTTCGTAATGCTTTGTTCCTTCTCTCTTCTATGTACTTGAATAAAGTTGGAAGGCCGTAACATATTAAATATGGTTTGATTTATTTTCAATTGATATGGCAGAAAGGAGGAGAGGGATCTGATGATTCACCTACAGAGTGGGCTGGACCATCCGAGGTTTGTGTGCTTGAGGTTATCAATTCCATTTGTAGTTACATGTACTTTAGTTTCAAATTATACCTTACATGAAAGCTACATGTATACATATAAATTAAGGCAAAAAGCTTGTGTAATCTACCTTGTCAGAGAAATTTGAGGTCACAATGTCCTGTTTGGACCACACCCCCCCCCCCCCCCACCCACTCAGTGTTATTTAGGGTACGTGTATGCATGTTCCCTCTTTTTGAAAGCACCCCCCTATTTCTGGTGTGGAAGTCAATAGCGGCCGGCTTTGTTGCGCAAAAAAGTACCCCTTTACCAGAGATTTGGGGAACACCAAGCTGTCCTTTAGACCCAGGATCAGAGTGGGAGGGCCGGGGGACCACATGCTTTATAAATGCTCTTAAATCCTTTCTCAACTCTTTCAGATGAGCAAGCCACCCGACCAAAAGTTGAATATTCGAAGACGAAGGAGATCACGATCACGATTCCTCAAGGTTTGTATGCATACCCTTTTGCCAAGTCCACATGTTATGTTGTTATGCTAAAGAAGATATATTTCTGTGTAACTTCCAAACTAAGGCATATCAAAAGTTTAAAACACCTCCAACTGAAGAAGAACAAATTTGGTTTTGTATTCATGTTTTGTCCTATCTTTCCACATTTTTTAGTACTCACGTAACAGTATAATAGGGGATAACCGAAATTGGATGAAAGCTCTTCGTTCAAGTAGATGTGATAGCGATAAATTAGGAACACAAAGAGCCTGGGTAACCTGACTTGTAAGAGAAATCAGTCTTCCGCATTGAAAACAATGATATCCTTTGGTACATTGATAGCCAGAGTCAATGCCTCTATATATGATTACAGTGGGGTTACTTAATTTTTTCTGAGGGTTTATTTTTCTGAAGGTTCATAGTTCCAAAACACAAATTTTCCCATACCGTTAATATCTTGTGGGGGAAAATCCCCTAAAACAACCCCTTTTTGGGATGACTATGTCATGTTTGGATGACATGCTTTATAAGTGCCTTTAAATCTCTAAACTCTTTTCAGATGTTCGATCCAGAGTTGTCTGATAATGCAAGAGCAGAACCAGAGGGACCACGCAAGGTGTATATGCATAAGTTCTAGCCATTCAATTCATTGGTGCCAGTCCATGTATTTGCTATTAAAGATCATTTGTTTCTTCCTATAAGTCTGAACTACAAGGCATAATTGAAACACCTCCAAACAAGAACAAACTTGAATTTGATTTGTTTCCTAATGCTTTGTTCCCTCTCTCCACAAGCTTTAGTCGTTTTAATCACATACAAGTGTATTGGGGAATAACCATAATTCAATGAAATCTTTTATCTCAAGTCTTCTGGCTTGGTTAAAAGAAGAAAAGCAGAATTGGTTATACAACTTTTTAAGTTGGAAAAGCATCTAAAAATATCCATACCCATTTATTGCAAATTGAATTAAATTCATAGATTTTGAAGGTCTGAACATTATATGAGGCAACGATCTTTATGTATTAAATGCAGAACCCACTATTGTGTGTTCAAGATATTTTTCTGACATTATGAGAAGCTTAGTTACGACCTCTACCCATGGACATAGATGCTTAAACTCTACTACGGACTTAATTTTGAATAAAGTTTGAGGGCATAACATAATGTAAATATGGTTTAATTTATTTTCAATTGATATGGCAGAAAGGAGGAGAGGGATCTGATGATTCACCTACAGAATGGGCCGGACCATCTGAGGTTTGTGTGCTTGAGGTTTTTAATTCAAATTAATAATATTTAAAAAAAGATTTAACAAAAAAAAAAGATTTCCGACCGACCGACCCATGTTTTGGCACCTAAAGGGCAATACATACCTGCCAACTACTACAATTTTGGCGTAATTATTACGATTTTGTGTATTAAATTACACCTTACGATTTTGTGCCACAAAATTACGATTTTTAAAATAATTTTTTATAATTTTTTGTTTTGTTTGTTTGTTTGTTTTGTTTTTTGTTTTTGTTTGTGCCCGTTCACCTGGCACTGTCCAGGCCGACGCTAAACCGTGCCCGGGAGAGCACCGGCATGGTACCATGGGTAAAAATGTTTCTCAGCTCAATCACTGTCAACTCACCACTCAGAAAGTGAGTCCAATTTGTCCGGATTTCTGTTCGGACTCGAGGGAAAATTAGTATGTCATCTTTGGTTTTAAAAACAGTATTGTTTACTATTATTATTATCATTAAATCAGAGCCTTTAAACTGCAACTCAAAGTAAAATCGCGCAAGTTTTCGTCGACGGACCTGGGATACTTCTACCGCAGTATGGTGGTGTCAACAACAACAAAAAATATTCAAGTATTCGCCTGTAAGCCTGGGAGTTTACTCGAGTACCTCATTACATGCAATATGCACAGCCCTTTATTTTTCTCCTCCAGGGTCTATTTCATCAGGGGAATTCTGAGCTCTTAGTCCTTGTTTTTTTTTTTTTTTTGTGGGGAGGGGGTGTTGACAAAATGAGTTTAAAATGAAGGAAAAGGGCATTCCTACACGTTGAAAATACCAAAAGCTCCCTACCGTGGGAGCTAGGGGGGACAGCCTTGTCCCACACCCAACCCCCGCTCGGTTGCTTCGCTCCTTCGTTCTGTCGCTCTGGTCCGTCACAGTCCTCGTAAAAAATGATTACTATTTTTAGTCTTCAAAGGTTGGCAGGTATGGCAATACAACATCTTTTTTTTTATAGGCCTAATAGTACTAGAAGAGGTATCAACTTGATAGTAACATCGGATATGCTACAAGCTTTGATGTTGTTGGTAGGACTGTGGCTATTTTTTTTTGTTTTTGTTAAGAACATTTACATGTACTTGAGTTTCAAATTATACCCAACCCAACATGACCCTTTTTCTATAAAAATGGCCAATGTTTTTCGTTGCCATGAGTATGGTGCAAAAAAAGCTTATCAACTTCATTCAAGTAGATGTGCATGATAGCGATAAATTGAAAACACAAAGAGCCTGGGTAATCTGCCTTGTAAGAGAAATCAGTCTTCCGCATTGAAAACAATAATATCCTTTGGTATTTGATACCCTGACTTAATGCTTTTTTATATGATTATATTGGGGTTGTCTTTCTAAAGGTTTATTTTTCTGAAGGCTCCTAATTCCAAAACACAAATTTTCCCAAACCTTTAATATCCCCGGGGGAAAAAAAAACCTAAAACAACCCCATATGTCCTGTTTGGATGACTTATAAATGCTTTTAAATCTCTCTTTATCTCTTTTCAGATGTTCGACCCAAGGTGGTATGATTACAAAACAGCAGAACCAGAGGAACCACGCAAGGTGTATATGCATAAGTTCTAGCCATTCAATCCACTGGTGCCAGTCCATGTATTTGCTATCAAAGATCATTTGTTTCTTCCTAAGTCTAAACTACAAGGCATATTGAAACACCTCCAAACAAGAAAAAAAAAGATTTTGATCCGTTTCCTAATGCTTTGTTCCCTCTCTCCACAACTTTAGTTGTTTCAATCACATAAAAGTATACGCATAAGTTCTAGCCATTCAATCAATAATAATAATTCAATGAAATCCTTTATCTCAACTCTCTTGGCTTGGTTCATAGAAGAAAAGCAGGATTGATTATATGTCTTTTCATGTTGGAAAAGCATCTGAAAATATTCATATTTATTTTAATTGAATTTAATTCATGGATTTGAAGATGCATGAAGTTCTCAACATCATATGAGGCAACAATCTTTATATAACGCGGAACCCACTGTTTGTGTCTTCAAGATATCTTTCTGAGATTATGACAAGCTAAGCTATGTCCTCTACCTGTGGACGTAGATACTTAAACTCTTCTACGTACTTAATTTTGAAT